>PISX010022078.1:0-32416 GCA_004024625.1 Mellivora capensis
CTCCCCGCATCCAGGAGGAGAGAGGAGCACAAAGGTTGCTCAGGGGTTGCCTGGACCCCTGGCCATTTTAGGGACTGCCGGGTCTTCACAGCTGCTGATCCCAGAAGGTGCACGCCTTCAGAACTGGATAAAAAAGTCAGCATCTCCTTCCCTTAGAGGTTCAGTAAGGGCAACAGGCAACCATGGTAAATTCTAAATTTTCCAGGTTTATAGAAGGAAAATGTGGGGCAAAGGTGGGTGGGCAGAGAAGGTCCCATGGAGCACTGTCGTAGGGTCAGTGGTGGGCGGGGTCTTCCTGGCTCAAGGCAGTCCTGGATGCTCGAGGGGGTTCTAGTTCCATCCTGGGATGCTTGGCCTGCAGGGTCTTCCCCTGAGCCTGGAAGCAAGCTGGAATGAACCCACCTGCAAGTTTAGGGACAAAATGGAGGCAGCTGAAGTCCTCTCTGGAGACCAGCTTCCCTGGAGAGGAGGGTGCAGCCCTCCAAACCTGGGCCACCTTCAGAGTTGGTGGAGGAAAGCCTGGTGGGGCAGGAAAAGGGAGCGAGCGCTGCGTCTCTCCAGCTGGAGGACGGCAGGGGACAGGGGTGAGGGGAAGCTCAGCCTGGTGCAGGCGGGAGGAGGAATGGGAACGTGGGGAGAATTGGCTCAGGACTCAGGAGGCCGTGGCCGAAATCTAGGCATGAAGGACTGAGAACAGGCTGTGTCCACCATCCCAGGCAGGACAATGTGCCCCTCACCCTCTGTACCCACAGGTACAAGGCTCAGGCTTGGGCGTACAAGTGGGAAGTCGACTCCCTGCTTCTGAACTCCCGGGCACGAAGGGGCTACCATATCCCCCTGCCCCCAGTTCCCCTCATCCTTGGGGCTCACATCTTTTCTCACTTGTTTTCCTCCGTGGGAAGGAAGGGTCTCTGATACATGATACACCCAGACCGTGGGGGATGGGACGGGCAGAAATGGGGAAGTAAGGATGTTTTCCTAATGGGAATAAGACTGGAATCCAGTTTGATTTTCAGGAAAGACCCTTACTTTGTTACTGAAATGAAAACCTTTTTTTTACATTCGCTCTGGGGGAGTGATAAAAAGCTTTCTATCTGACCAGGAACCATGGGAGTTCCAAACAAGGACTCGAGCCAGCAGGCAAAGTCTTAAATATCCCCGTGCACCCCAGAGATGATGAAAACAAGGCCTTGTCCTGGGTATTGTTTTGTGGGATTGGCTGCCGTTTCAAAATTTGTGTGTCTCATTAGTAGCACAATGTTCTACACTTAGCCCATGGTAAATATTTTTGCAAGATAATATTTAATGATAAAGGTATTTTGCTCACTAGACTGTTCCCCGTCAACAGCTGGAAGCTGACCTCTAACTCGCCCAAAGCTGAGCAAACAGCAGTGGTGGATATTCTCATCGGTGGCGTCTAAAAACACCTTCCTTTTTAAAGCTGGTATGAAAGAGTTTCCTCTACCCAACCCCCTACCCCTCCTCCTGGGGGAAAAAAAAAAAAAAAAAAGTCTGCCAAAATGAAATTTCACTTCTGACGAATCTCCTTTTTTTCTGTCTTTTCTGAAATGCTCCTCGAAGCAGGAGAATGCGGTTTTTCTGCAAAGCAAGAGACTTGGCTTTGATGGGCCCAACGCTGTTTGGGTAACTTTCCTCTCCCCCCTGCTTCAGGGAAGAGGAGATCCCTGACCTACAGGATAATGACTTGCTGTCATCAAGAGTTGCCATTTTCAACCTTTCCCTCGTTGTCTCCTTTTCTTGTCGCCAAAACCGTGTCTGGACACGAAACTCTGATGCAGGAGAGCTTGTGTTGGGCTACCCTGTGTCCATGGGCTGCCACAGGCGGACAGACTGTCACTCCCTGGGGAGTCCGGATGCCTCGGTGCCACCGTGATGGGCCACACAAGGTGGCCCAAAGTCACCTCCTTTCCCTGGGGTCTCAGATCCTGGGTGTCGGACGAGGAGCTGGGAATGACACCACTTGGGCAGCCGCGGATTTTACCGAGCCATCATCGCAGACAACAATTGCAGGCAGAAATTTTACAAAAGACCTTGCCCGAAGATTTGGAAGGGTCAGACTAGCTCTGAGATCTAACCCTCCGTCCTCGATGGACATCGACCTTAGGGAGACAGACATAAAGCCGAGAGCCCAGCACGCAAACCGGGTGCCGGCCGCCGGCTGCGGTGTGTTCCTGCCACACAGGGCACCTGGGAGCGGCGTGTGGCCTCCCCTACCCAGAGCTTTTGCTTACTAAACACCCGGAGGCCCCAGTGTGACCCAGCCCAGTCCTTGAGAGCTCCGGCTGGCCTCAGAGACGTCAGCTGTGGGCAGCATCTGCGGCTGGCTTCCTACTATTTACAGGGAACCGGCTGCCTAGAAGGTGGGATGCAAATTCCAGTCCATAGCCATGGAGAAGGAAAAGTTCCTGGAGTGGCTGGGGGACTATTTTTAAAGTCACAGCTAATAGTTTACCGTCTGATGCCCTGGGGCTCGCCGGGGCCTAAAAATAGTTGTTCCTGAGCTCAGGGACGGGTCAGGGTACGTGGCTGACAACAGGGGAGCCACACTGTGTCAACCCTGGACCATCAGGAAGAACACAACAAAATTGAATCCAACCGCCCCAGATTTGATTTTTAAAAGATGGATGTGACAGTCGATTTTCCATTCATTAGATTTGTAAAGGTATTTTAAGAATAGAAATAAAATGATAGCCAATCGGACACGTCCTTTGGGCTCAAGGCCGAGTCTAAAATCGCATTAGCTCACCTCTTTAGCTGTGGTTTAGGGACATCAGAGAACCCGGGTGGAGCAAATGGCCCACTTAGGGCTGACAGCTGACCCTCAGCGCAGCTGACAGCACGGTGATGGGGTCAGGGGCCCCTCAGGAGGTCAGCTCGGCCACAGGCAGTCTTGAAATTGGGGCTTCTCCAACCCAGGGCACTTTGCTGCGGCATTATGTGGAAGGAAGCAGAGACGCTGGCTTTCCCTTCTCCCCAGTGGAAAGCACAGATTATTTGGCCCTGGTCCCAGGACTGAAAACAGCTCTGTCCAAGTACTTTGTTGATAGCCGATATTTATTCAACAAAGGAGCTGAAATTTCTTTGTATGATTGCGCTTGAATTTCTAAGGAATATCTGATTCACATACGTAGGCTGAGACCCTCCTGCGGCCCATTCAGGAAAGGTGGCTCAGGCAGGGGAGTTCAAGCCCAGTGTTTTGGATTTTGGTTTTGTTCTGTTTTTACTTTTGCTACTTTTCTTTTGACTTTTTTTCTGGCTATTTTTAAAGTCACATTTATTATGCTCTTCTGTGGCTACATCTGACTGCCTATCTGCCCATCTGGCCATCCCTCCATCGATGGATTGATGTTGGGATGGAGGAACGGAGTGGGGGCGTGGTTCGAGTTGCAGGCGGATTGATTGACTCGCCTTCCCATTAGTATGTTTTGAATTCTCAGCTGCGTGGAATGGAGTATTGAGCCTAAACACGCGGTGAGGTTCAGCCCTCCTGACAAGGAGGGTGGGGGGGCAGAGAGAGAGAAGGCGCGGGTGATGTGACCCACACCACTAGACAAAATCCTTGTCCCTAAACAGGACAGAGAATGCTTGTGATTTCTGTGCGTGTCCTTTCCCTGCCTTAACCTTAGCTGAGACTACAGGTGCGCACAGAAATCTCTTTTGTTCAGAGGAACGGTTTCTGATGAAGAAGACACACTTCTCTCTCTCCCCCCACCACCCCCCCCTCTCTCTCTCACACACACACACACACACACGCACACACGCACACACACAGGGACCACCTCCCCACCACCCAGAAGTGAACAAGAGGCGTCCCTGGGAATCCAGGCTTGCGGGACGGGTGACCCAGGAGGAGAGGGTGGGTCGGGTGCGGGCTGGTGTGGTTCGTCTTGCCGGGTGGCTGAGGTGGGCTTCCTGCCCTCCGGTGTCCCTCAGTATTGGACATCCATCCCGACATGCCCAGATGGAGGCTCGGGGAATCCAATGGTGTTTCCAACCTTTCTGAGTGTTTTCATTCAAGCAAAGGAAAATGGGGAGACAAATGAGTGCAGTCGGGCTGTACTGGAGCAAAGACTATGAGGCCATAGTGTTTGATTTTATAAGGAATCCCCGAGCTTGGGCACCCAGTGCTTTATTAGGTCTGTTTTAGGAGCACAAATTCCATATGTTACCGAGTTAACACCACATAGGGGACGAAGGAAAATATGGCCTGTGCGTTGTACAATATTTAAAATGGCTTTGAGGGGTCTAGCTGGAGAAGATTACAGTGATCAGTCATCACTGTGGAGGAAGACGTCTGGTGCTATGGATTTTCTTACACAAGGACATGTTCTTCCATTGTGGTACAGTCCAGGCACATTAGTCCCGATTTTTATTAATCAATAATACATTTGGTGCAGATGAAGAGAATTTCAGGAGTTATTTTAGAAGGTTTTTTTTTTCCCATTAAATTTACTCATACAGTCTTTTTTTTTTAAAGATTTTATTATTTATTTATTTGAGAGAGAGAGAAAACATGAGTGGGGGGAGGGGCAGGCAGAGGGAGAGGGAGAAGCAGGCTCCCCACTGAGCAGGGAGCCCGACGTGGGGCTCCATTCCAGGACCCTGGGATGACCTGAGCTGAAGGCAGACACTTAACCACCCAGATGACCCCATATAGTCTTTTTCATTAAATATATATATTTTTTCCATTGTAAGACACTCTATATCTAATAGCAGGAACTTCTTCTCATCTCAGTTAAAAATAACAGACTACCTTACTTAAGATTGTAAAAATTGTAAAAGATTTCAGAAGGGTTAGAATACGTAAATCTTTTAGAAGCAGGTCTTGTGTCTTCTCTAATTTGATCTCATCTCTTCACCTTTTGCATGAGTAGAACCTCATTCTGACAAAAAAACAACAACAATGCTAAGGCACATGGGCTGAATTTAGGGTTCAGAAACTGGAATCTGCCAGTCTTCTCAAGAATACATCCCTGTAGTCTCAGATATACTTTCAACTGAAAAGAGGCAGAAAGTGACTCAGAAAATTGCAGAGGGTCAGGCAGGATGCAGAAGAGAAATCCCAGCACCGAGAGTCCACGTTCTATGGAAATAAGGAATGGAGATGAGGGGAGCAGGTGCTTGGAGAAAGTCCCACTAAATCGCCTGAGCCTTAGAAAGGACTGGGGACGGGGAGGGGAGGTAGGGCTCTGTTTTTAAACTATTACGTCATTAATGCAATCATTCTCATCACCAGGTGTTTCTGGATCTTAAAAACCATCCTGCTTTAAAGTCGGTTTCTTATGAGGATTTTTTTTTCTTCCAGATACTCTCAAGAAAGAAGCAGCCTGTTGATAGGCGAGTTCAGGGATGATTGGCAAGCCAACAGGAACGCTCTTGATTTTTCATTTATTTTTTTTTTTAAAAAAAAACGTCTCCTCAGAAAGCGGTTTGAAGACTTAGAACAAAAGGTCGTGCAACATAATCAGATCCTGGGAAAGACTAGACCTTTGATGGGCAGAGTCCTGAGAGCTATGGAGCCGGTGTCCAAGCTGGAGGCTGTCAGAACACTGAGGAATGTCTTGCACAGGCTCAGAGAAGAGGAAAGACAACGATCTGGGATGAGAAGTTTGCTCTGGCCGAATGGAGCTGACGCAGGAACACAGAAGAGTGTCTAGTCTCCTCCTGACTAGCAAGCAACTGTTGGAATGTTTGCCACCAACACATTTTCTGTTTCTGACCATGAAATGGGACCTCAAGAATAGAGCATCTGACAACACCCCAACCAGTGGTTCTCAGCTGGGTTTGGGTGTCCCCCCATGGCGGGGACGCTGCGTCATATTCGCTTGTCATAACTTGAAGTGGGTCCTCCTAGCATCTGGTGGGTCACCTAGTAGGTCAGGGCTGGGGATGAGGATGAAACCCCACAGTGCACAGGGCAGCCCCCACCCCCCGCCGCCCTGGAAGAGAATTATCTGGGCCAAAGTGTCAATAGGTCAAGGCTGAGAAGAAAATAGACTAAACTATCTGGAATGAAATGGATCTGATATCTTTAATTTATATATGTTATATATAAATTATCTCATGCATATAAGACTACCGGGATAGCCTTAGGGTTCTTAATGAATCTTACCATTGTATGAACTCACTCTGCTCTGGGGTTAAGTCCGATCTTATAAAGCAGTATTTTCTTGGCTAAGTTAAAAGCTGTTTTTTCTGAAAATGGAGAGGATTATAAGGATAACCTTTCGATCTGCAGAGAGAGACTGCCCAGCGGTAAGCACCCGGACTGCCAGCTCTGTGTGGCCTCTGAGGATCCGTTTCCTCATCCATCCCAGGGTGACAGAAACACCGTCTACTTCAGCATTTCCTAGAGTGTTCAGTAATATAAAACGTCTTCACGTCATGTGCACAGGAAGCCCTGAGTAGCTATTTGCTATAATTCTGCAGTTTCTAGCATCATACCTGAGTGATTACATGGAGACAAATTGATATTCAGAGTGACCAACAAAGTAACGTGTCGACACAGATTTGTGGGTTGATTAAAATAAATCAATAAAATCACATAAATGCACAGTAAGAGCTATTTTTCCAGGCCCTCATCCCAAACTGTGCAGTGAGCAAAGGTGGCGTGCGCTGATAGGAGGAACCCCCTTCTCCCGGGATCTTCAGCGAGGACAGCCCGTGAACAGTGACCAACACGAAACCCGTGTTCGCCATGAAGTGAGTCCCTTCTTGAGGGATGCCCGGGACGGGAGACTCGCCTCCCGGAGGAGTCTTTGTTTTCTCCCCAGTTCTCTTCGTAGAGTTTGAAATTTAAACATGGTCTTGCCAGGCTTTCTTGGCTGTGATTTATGCAGGGATGTTCCTAGGATCCTAACGAAACTCCTGCCAGTCAAGTCATCAGCTCTGACGTCAGGCTTTATCTTCCCGCCTGCAGATGAAAGGGCCCAGGAGCCCTGAGCCTTCCCACCGCCTCACCTCCGTCTGACTAGAGCAGGACCCACGGAGGCTGACTCAGTGGGCATGTGCCCGGCCGCGCTGTGTGAACCCTGATGCCCAGGCTGCCGGCGATTCAGTCATGTAGGGGCGACCACAACTATCGTGGGGAGGGGGGTTGCGGAAAGGGGACATCCGTCCTGCACACACAACGGGGTTGCTTATCTGAGCGCATCACTGTAGAAACACTTGCGGGAGGCAGTTTTATGGTCCCTAGGGCCCTGGACCACTTCCTAGCGGCCATGGGATGATGTCACTAATTTAACAGAAATGACGCACGTCTCTCTGAGTGACGGGTCACAAGTCAAACAGTACAGCTGAGCTTCAAAGAGCCGGTGAGGATCCTTGGAATCCCTGCCGGTGGGAGGTTGTCAGGGTCTGTTCACCTGGGTAATCGCCAAGTCCCGCTCTTTAGATAGGCAGGCAGACAGACAGACGGATGTGCCCATCTAGGCTGCAGCCTCAGGGCTTCCAGGTCTGGCCATTGTTAACAACTCTTGGGGGGCCTGGAACCAGGGGCTCTGCCCTTCCCTGGCAACCACATTCCCTTCCACAGCCATGGTCCCTCAGACTCCTGGCGTTTTGGTTTTAAAATGCCGATGCTGTCTGTGTGAGAAGGAAGTCTCAGTTACTCAAAAGTAGACAGCAAAGGACAACGATAACCCCAAGCTTCTGGAGCAAACAACTCGTGTAGGTTCCTAGTCCTCCAGCTGAGCAGAGGGGCCGTTGGACCATGTAATGGACAGCACAGGCCAAGAAGGAAAGCCAAATGAGAGAAGAACATCACCCAGACTGAGGGCAGGGGCATCTGCTGGGACGCTGCCCGCGGGCCTGGGTCTGTTCTCTGATCAGTGGACAGTGTTTTCCTGGAAGGGACCTAGAGGTGACAGTTGTCCTTAGTCAGGGGCCCTGGTGCTGTGTGTCTCCTGTCCACCCAGAGACAGCCCCATTCCATGGATGCCTCCTTCCATGTTTCTATTAGGAACTGAAGACCCAGATGGTGTGAGCAAGTGCTTTTTGTTTTTCCTGAGAAACTTCCCCTAAAAAGGAGAGCAGAATTCTCTAACAGCCCGCATGACTACAAGAGACCCCTTCACTAAAAGCAAACTCACAGCCAGCAGGACGCCACTCACCTCACTTCTAGGGACAGAAACCCTCCTTCCTGTCCCAGGAGATCCTGGGGGACGGGCTGGCAGGGCAACCAGCTCAGGTCCTCAGGTCTGATCGCGCTCCGCTTGTCCTGCCTCTACTCCACAGTGAAGCATGCTGGAGAAGTAGGCCCCGGGGGGCTGGTAGGGGAGAAGGGAGCTGCTTCCCGCTGCTCAGCCCTGCCTTTATTGAAACTACCTGCTTGCATTATTTCCATCAATGGTGTTATTACGTGTATTCCGTGGAAACTTTAAGCAAATGGAATCATGTAGAAAATACAATAAATAAGTAAAATGAGATGAATAACAGAGAACACTGTGTTTTCAGGCATAAGAACAATTGTGATGTCCATACGGACCTGTCCGTGCTCCTCTGGTCCCACTGGCTTGTGCTGCTGAAGCCCCTGGCCAGTCCCCTGAGTGTGGTCACCTGAGACCAGGTGTCCCATCGGCACGGTCCCCATTCTGCCCTTCCACTCCTGCTGGCAGCTGAGTGTCTCCTTGCAACTGGTCTCTTCAAGCTACCTCCAGTTGCCACGGAGCCACCGTGAAGCCTCACAGACGACCTCCAGGCCCACATGCGTGGGCCCCCAGGCTGTTCTGGCTGAGCTGTTGCCTTTCGGGAGGGGGCAGTGAAGACGCACTCCCCACAGCAAACCCATCGTGGCCACACGCTGCACGGCCGCACTGGAGGCAGCGGTCTGAGGACCACGATGGACGGAAGCTGTGTCCCTGTGCGTTCAAGGGGATGGTCTTAGGAGTTGGAGACTGACAGAGGAGATGAGGTCATGAGGATGGGACCCCTGGGAGGGGCCTTCTGAAAGAGGCCCCAGGGAGCTCCCTTGCCCCTTCCCCCACGTGAACCAGGAAACGGGACCTCAGCAGATACTGGATCCGCAGGCGCCTCGATCTGACTCCAGCCTCCAGAGCTGGGGCAGCAAATGTCTGTTGTTCATAAGCTCCCCCGTGTGCGGCGCGTGTTACCGCAGCCGGAATGGATGAGGAGGAAATGCCGCGTGTGCTTTAAGGCAGTATCCATACGACGTGACTTAAGGATGGCTTGAAATACTTGAGGGGTTCCAGCGGAGAGTGTTGGGTGTGTCCCCACCCCTGGACCTTGTCTGCCCTGCTCACAGATGATCAGATTTTGGAACGAGGGAGAAAATCTCAGTTATGGCTGGAGCTTGTGGTGTACCCTCGTGAGCAGTAAAAGGCGATTCTTAGGAGCATGATAGTCACTCTTCTGGCAGTACCCATCGCAGGGGACCCGCCCTGTCCTTGCCCTGTCCTTGCCTTGGCGCCAAGACAGGCTTCCTGCAGCTGCCCGTCTCTTAGAGCCCACGCTGTGTGGTTCAAACAGCAAACCATGCTTCCCGGGCCCCCCATGACATACGCACGTCATCTCCAGTAATATTCATTTATGAGAGATATGCAATTATTTCCAGATGAAAAGAGAAGCCACGATGCCCTGCCCAGGTCCCTGCTGCTCCCTCCCCACACAGCCAGCTTTGCAGCTCTGAAAATCACAGAAATGCACACTCCATCAGAAATATCAAGAATCCCTTGGAAGATGTGCTGTGAAGGGAAGAGGGGACAAGCCATGCATACCCTTTCTTCCTTCTGCCCGCTGGCCCTGTGCCCCCACTCTCTCTGGAACTGACAAGCTGTGCGCATCGCATCCCGACCAGCGCGAGGTGGAGAAGGTCTGGGGTGGGGGGGTGCTCCATAGTTCCCTGGGCACTGTGCCCTCCCCTCCCTCATTTCCCAGACGTCAGACCCAGGATGCACCTTGTAGCACTGAGATGGTTTGAAGATGCAAATCTCACACAGAACACGGCTCTGTGGATGCAAGCAGAACTTTCATGTCATGCATGTTTCTCCTTGTCCCTCTGCAAAACGAGATAACTGAGACAATGAGTTACTCAAAAAAATAAAAGGTCGGGGGGCACCTGGGTGTCACAGTCAGTTGTGTCTGACTCTTGCTTTCAGCTCAGGTCTGATCTCACAGTTCTGAGATCGAGCCCCGTGTTGGGCTCTGTGCTCACCACAGGGTCTGCTGGAAATTCTCTCTCTCCTCCCTTTCCTTCTCCCCCTGCTCAGGCTCTCTCTCTCCCTAAAAATACATAAATCTTTAAAAAATAAATAAATAAAAATAAATAGAAGGGGCCTTCTATTTCCTTTTTCAAATATGTTCTAGATAATTCTCAGAATGCCCCGGAGTGATAACAAATGTCGTCTTACAGTTTTGACATGCAGAAGGCCAGGGGACCTGGTTCATCATGACAAGACCTGGAGGGAATGTGACCAGAACAGTCAGGGGACGCCTCCAGGATTTCCATTCCTCCACCTCTGCCCTCAGATCCCTTTTCTTCCAAAACGGTTCGTTTGGGGCTTAGCAAAGGAATTTGAGTTGAATTAGTAGCATCAAGGAGAACACTGAAGGCTGGTAATGATTGGTCCCTCCTTTTACACAGTGCACCAAAACATGCCTATTTGTTTCTTTCTTTTTTGGTGCATGTTCAGGACTCAGGATCTGTATGATATTTAAAGGGAAGCTACATTTTTAATCTCTGATCCAAGGGCCTTGGGTGACGTTCAAGTTCCCCCTGAATCTTCTGATTCTTACTCTGGTTCGAAACCATAGTTCCCCGTGCAGTTGAAATGGCATTTTCCTCCCGCCCATGACTTCTGCATTCAGCCGGTATCAAGTTCTGGGCTACATGCGAAGCTGCAGGAATGAGCGTGGGGCTCTTTCCACAGGGTGAACCGCAGGAGGGTTCACCTCCACCTTCGGGGTTGCTCCCCAGAAAGAACAGGGTCCTCCAACCCCAGGGCAGATGACGGCATGGCCTTGCTCCTCAGAATGCCAGCACAGAGACGCGAGAAGCCGTTCTTAGCGGGGTGCTCGATACAGGAAATGAAAGAGGGAACCAATGGTTTCCACCAACTTAGAGCGGAACCGAAAGTCTGCAAATAAAAATTACGGATCCTTCATCGCAGCCCCCCTCCCCCCACACAGGCTGTGTGAAAACACACGATTTTGTAAGAGACTTGCCTTTTTTTTGAGAGCTCTTGAGTCATCTTGGTTTCTATATCCTGATTTAGATTTGACTTGGAAAACAATAAAATAAAATAGTAAAAGGCCCTCATTTCCCTGCTCTGCATGCAAAGCACTAAGATGGTCTTGCTCCGTGAAGAAACACAGCTCTGGGACTCTTGGTGGGACTCAGCCTGTGTTCAACCTGACCTTCTTTCCCGGCACTTTTGAAGAAGCAGAGCTGCACCTCAAACCCCAGCCTTTGGTTTTATTTCTGGGCCAAACATGTGGGGCTTTCTAAAAAAGTATACCGAGGTAAAGCCATCGTCAACCGTGGAAAAGAAGGTTAGGCAGAAAATAAGCTGTTCATATTCATTTAACATTAAAGACTACATGGGCCGCGGAAGAGATTGATTGCAAGCCCCCGTAATCCGTGCAAGGACTCTGCTCCAGCCCCGTTCAAGCCTTTCCTCCCTTCTGTTCTTGCTTCTGATTTGCCAGTTTCCCCGTTAGAAAACGGAAGGACATACACACAAACAACTTTTGCCTATCCTTGGCCGTCTAACTTTTGATCCATACCCATTCTGTGAAGCGTTAGGTCCGATGTGCCCATTTTCTGCACTTTGGGGAGAAAGGGGAACTGACCATTATTACCAGACTTCAGACCTCACTTTAATGCTAATAATTAAGCTCAGATTCCTTACGAGTCACACTATGCTCCAGTGTTCATTCTGGGGAAATATCTGGACAGCCCGTGTCTACAACTTGCATGTAACCTTCTCAGGGACCTGCTCCTTGGAGCTGACAGTTTGGTCAAATATGTTTGTGCATCTGTTTTTCTGTCCATTAAGGACACGGCAAATAGATTTTGAACGTGGAGAAATCTGCAAACCTAGGCTTTTATGTTACGAGAGCACCATGTAGAAGATCACCGTGTTGACATATTTTAATAAGCATTAATTCCTTATGGGGCCTAAGAGTGCTTATGAAATACTCCTTTAAATGTGTTTGTAGATTTTATTCCTTTCACTGGGAAGTGCTTGAAGGCAAGTGCCCTAAGTGTCACTGAGGCCTTAGCAAGGGGACGTGTGTCTCAGTCAGATTGAAGGAAGTCTGCGAATTCTAAGTCACATCATAAACTGAAATTAAGGGGAAGAATAGTTTCTTTATTGGATTAACTGTGGGGATATAGTAATACCCATGAATACGATATATGCTAACATAAAATTATGGCCAAAATAAGTATTCTAAGAATAAATTACTCTAGCCAGTAGTCATCAGTAAGTGAATATACTATCCTTGTTACTTCTTTCTTTTTTTTTTTTTTTTAAGATCTTATTTATTTATTTGAGAGAAAGAGAGAGTGCAATTGAGGGGAGGAATGGAGGGAGAAGCAGACTCCCCACTGAGCAGGGAGCCCAATGTGGGGCTCGATCCCAGGACCCCGGGACCATGACCTGAGCTGAAGGCAGCCTCTTAACCGACTGAACCATTCGGCTGCCCTCGTCGCTTCTACACCTGTAAGTCGCTAGCCCACACGATTCTAAAACCCTGTGTTATGTCTACCATCCCATAGCCCCTGAGTAACACTGTCCTAAACAGTCATCCCCTGACCATCCCTTTCTTTGCCCCTAGAAAATTCAAATCCTTATCTTTGAAAGAAAAGGGAATTTGTATTTGCCAAATACTTATTTTATATCATCCCCATGAAGTTTTGCCAGGACGATGTCCTTTGTTCACAGCTGTTTCTCCAAAGGCTCAGAGAGGTCGAGTGACTTGCCCATAGTCACACAGCAGGGCAGGCAGGCAGGACTCAAGAACTGGTTCTCCAAGCCGCCTCATCCTATGACTCCACGCTGCCTCCCACGTGACAAGTCATGCCCCAACAATCCAGTTCTACAAGGGCACACCTCACATATCTTTAGGGAGTCTCCCCTGGGCCCCTCCTTCTTCTGTAAAGTTAAGGGTGCAGCTCCCCTGTGTGCACACGCTTAGGAGATAAAGTCCTGTGACATGTGTCAGGCTGCCGTCCAGGGCTCGACAGATTTTCCCAGAACAGTATGAATGGGCAAGGAAAGTACAGAGTCCTGTTGGACGGCCCCACCCCAGGGGCTCATGCTCTGAGTCACTGGCCGCGTGTGGGGTCCAAGCCCAGGGCAACTGAGTCACTGCGACCTTCCTCCACGGTCCTGAACAGAAAGCCTCTCCTTGGTGAAAAGCTGCTCCCTGTGAGCCTTGGGAACACCCTGCTTTTTCTGGGTCCATCTTCTTGTCCAGGCCCTGAACAGAAACTTGTCCTTAAGGGCACAAGACTTGTTGTGTCCCTCAGTTGCTGCCCTTGTAGGAACAGGATGGGGAGACTGGCGGCCAGAGTGGGCCACTGATCCAGGAGGGGACAGAGAAGGAGTGTCTAGAATGCGAAAGGGAAGTTCCGCCAAGGTGATGAGCTTCCTGTTCCTTGTAGAGACAAGCACTGTTTGTGACCTGTGACCACTGACAATTATTCCTCCATCAGCTCCGTGGCTGCTGCTGCTGATCGAGGGGGATCGGGTTTGGGGGCGGGGAAGGATCCAGGCCCTTTTGAGGCCGGGCGGCATCTCACGTGCTGTCCACCCTCGGACTGCGGTGAACACGCACCTTCGGGCCTACGAGGCTGCGTGTAGACTCGACGCTCTGGGCTCCACAGCTGCCCAGGGAGGACGGTCTCACGGTCTCCTGATGAGGCATTCTCTGAGGTGGCTTTTCCTCTGCCAGGAAGACGGCCTCTTCGTAAGGAAAGAGCTCTCAGGTCATAAGAACCGTGAGTGATCATGAAGCACGGGGGACAATGTGTTCTCACCGTGTGTGCCCATCGGCGGTCACCATGGCCGCTGCTCCCCGCGTGGCCCCTGTCATGTCCCCGTCGTGGCCCCGTCGTGGCCCCATGCAGCAGTCCTCACCCCGGGCGCTCAGGGTGAGGGTCTCTTGCTGGAGAGAGGACGTCGCTGCACAGGCGCCAGCCAAGGCTCAGCCGCCCCGCCCGACAGCAGCGTCCTCGTCGGGTTTGACCTACTCTGGAGCGCTGCATCTCTGAGTCCTCTGGACGTGCCCAGCAACTTCGGGAGGTTGTCTTCTCACTGCTGCTCCCGGTTTTCAAAGGAGAGGCTACACTTGTTATCCGAGCCTGAGGAACCTGTGATGCCCACCACCCTCCGGGGTGCCAGGTCCAAGGGCATGCGCCTCACGACGTCGCGTGCGGTCCCAGCAACTGCCCCCGTCGGCTGCGCTTGGCTCCAGCGTTCAGTCCAAAGCCAAGGGACGTAGAGAAGCAGCAGCGTGGACACTGGAGCACAGTCCTGCTCGCCGAACGTGTTTGCCCAGGCACGAGCCCTTTAGAGCAGCACACCGTCTCTGGGACTTGGGGGGCAGGCGTCTTCACCCCCAGAGAAGTGCCAAAGCCACCCAGCCAGTGGTGGCTGCCAGCCGAGAGAGCACCAGGCCTTTGGGCTTGGCCTCATTTTATTTGCTCCTGACATCTCGTGAAAGGCTATTTCCCAGGGACCGACCCCCCAAATCAATGGAATAAAGAAGGGCCACCAGGGGCACCTGGGTGGCTCAGTGGGTTAAACCTCTGCCTTCGGCTTAGGTCACGATCTCGGGGTCCTGGGATCGAGCCCCGCATCGGGCTTTCTGCTCAGCGGGGAGCCTGCTTCCTGCCCCCCTGCTTAGCTCTCTGCCTACTTGTGATCTCTCTCTCTCTGTCAAATAAATAAATAAAATCTTAAATTAAAAAAAAAAAGAAGGGTCGCTGAAAGAAATCATGGCAAACAAGAGAAAGTTCTATATAGGGACTTGAGACAAAAACAAGAGATCCACCGAGAGAGAGGTGGCCCGGGGTTTGATCTCCTGCCACCTGCTGGCATCGGGGACTGCGTGGGGCACGCGGGCATGAGCCCAGCGTCTACCACGAGCAGCAGCGCCCAAGGAAGGCAGACGTGGAGCTGTAGACTCTGCCCATGGGTATGACACGATCCAGGTAGGGATTTGAACTTAATGTTCTCATCTCAGTCACTGGATCCTGGTACCTAAACCTAAGCCAAGAAGGCATGCCCTCGGCCAGGTCCTGCTTGAACTGGGCATGTGGGAAGCAGGTGAGAAGCAATCATCTCGTGAGCCTCACTGGTGGAATGGAGGGCGGCTCACTGGTGGAATGGAGGAGAATCTGCCTCACAAGATTGACAAAGAGGATGCGGGAAAAGGAGCTGTGCTCCCGAGAGAGGATGTTCGAGGGGTCTGTAAACCAGCCTCCTGGGAACACCCAGCTTATTCCACGGTTTAAAAGGCTTTGAGTTTAGTTTAGAAGTAATATGTCAAAACACTTGATTATTTAAATTTGAATGACAGACACAGAACCTGCTCTAATAAAGTTTCATTTTCATTTTCATTTTCCCCGAGTAGCTCTAGTCCCAGGCATGGGGCTCTTACTGGAGCATTCAGTGCGTTTGTAGGAGGGGTAAGTCCTTGGAAGTCATGCCAGGTAGAAAGAAGGGACCCTGGGTGGATGACACACCCTGTGAATGCTGCATATTCAGAACCGCGTCTTGGCAGGTTTGCGGATCCCCCATCATCTTCCTCTGATCTTCAGCAGCTTCTCCAAGAGCCTTTGTATCGACGGCGACAGGGAGAAGGAGAAGAGTGAGCACACTCCAGGTGAGTGGCCTTCCTCAGATCCCTCTGGCCAAGAGGTTTAGCAGAGATGTCTCATATCCTGCATGAAGTGAGTAGCTGGGCTCAATTTAGGACTGGGGTCTGCATGCTGCTGGCAACAGGAGTGAAGCAGACATTTATTCCTTCATGCGTGGACCCAGCAGGTGCAGCACACCCATGCTGGGTGCCGAGCCATCCGGTGTGGAGCACACTGCTCACTGCCCAAAGGGACTCCCACTCTGGGGAGCGGGAGAGAAAGTGAGGAAACCCATAGAAGGAGCAGATGTTAGAAGTTCAGGAGAGCAGAGAGGACGCCCCAGGAGGCACTCAGAGATGGCTGTCCCAGGATGCTCTCATCCATTCCTGAAGCACCATCACACCTTGGGAGGGTGGGCAAGGCCTTCTCTTAGTGCAATTCAACCACCTCCTGGCAGACATGAAAACAAATTCTACGTATATATTGTTCAGGTCCCTCCTCGGTATTCAGTGGTGGAAACTCCAACACTGGTCCAGAAAGAAGGGCAGGCACCTGCCAGTCATCCTTGGGGGCATGATTCCTGATGGCAGTCCTTGGGGGCATGATTCCTGATGGCAGGGTCTGCTCTGCCGCCAGCGGGAATGGCCCAGGCGACTTGTTATGGGACGGAATCAACCGCGGGGCACTGGTACAGGAGCCGTGGGCACACACAGGCACACACACGTCCATCATCACGGCTAAACTAGCAAATACTCCCTGAGCACTGACTTGAGAGGCAGTCCTGTGACTTGGCGGTGGGGGAGGCGGGCACAGATACACCAGCTCGGCTTTGAAAGGCTTAACTCTCCGGCTGCGTATTTCAAATGAAAACAAAGAGCATAGAGGTGCCTTGAACTGCATATCAGATAAGGCAAATAAAAACAAGGCACAGAAACTCAGAGAAGGAGACAGCTGTGGACCTGCAGGGGCCTGGGTGCTGGTGGAAGGGGTCTGCTTCTACCCTAAACCTTGGAGAAAAGGGTCCAGACTCGGCTGTATGCCTGTCTGTGGCGGCTGGGCTTCACCGTTGAGTGAATGAATGAAATACCGGCTTTGCCCTCAGATCCTCCGCCCCGGGCTCACGTGGACTTCAGCTGCGGACGGGTGGGTTGAGGAGGTGAACGTGAGCCTGACCAGGAGTCCACACACACTTTGTGCGGGGGTACCTGTCACTTCCGTGGAGTTTAATTCCTGACATTAATGAGAAAGCCACACAGAACCACAGAACCATGGCGGGACGGGATGGGTTCGCTAGCATTTCCCGCTCTGCTTCCCGCCAGCCGTGTGGGCTAACGGGCCGAGCCTCCAGTCCGGTCCGCAAGCTGAGGACGCCAGCCGCTGCCTGCTCGTCGCTGGTGGTTTGGGGTTTGAGGATCAAGGGTGACCGCTGGCACATTCTTGCTGATCAGATTTGTCACCTGGAAACATCACCTGCATCGAGCCCGCGAGAGGGCTCATTTGTCAAGGACAATGGCCAGTGACACTGACTTACAAATCGACAACAAAAGCAACACCAAAACGAAAC
Organism: Mellivora capensis; assembly: GCA_004024625.1. Lineage (NCBI taxonomy): Eukaryota > Metazoa > Chordata > Mammalia > Carnivora > Mustelidae > Mellivora > Mellivora capensis. The sequence goes on from PISX010022078.1 coordinate 17,412, forward strand.
AAAGCACCCCCCCCCCCCGCAAAACCTCTGCAAACATATGGTATTTAATTTTTGTTTAAAGTCACGGAGGCATGGGAAAAAGCGGGTGAAAATAAAAAAATAAGTAAACATCCGTGAACTAAAATAAAACAAGCAAGAAAACAAACCAACATGTGTATCTGAACGTAAGTGTAGGAATTTTAATTGGGCAGAACATATGCCGAATCAGAGAAGCTTCGAGCGTGGAGGCTGAGGCTTGGTGATGGCAAGGCTTTCCAGGCAAGAATCCTCCCCGTCAGAAAGAACGGAGTGCGGTAAATACCACAGTCACAAGAACTGGGGGACTTTGATGGGACACCCGTTTCATGGGAACCTGAGCACGGCCCACCCTATTCAGAACAACTGGACCAACCGGTCCTGGATTTACAGTTGCGTGTGAAATCCACGGTAACTCCCGGGCCTTCCGTGTTCTCTGTCATTTGTCAAAAATGCTGTGAATTCAACTCACCGAACGTGTTGGTCAATTCCATTCTACCATTGGTCAGCATGTTCACGGCTTCTGACAAGAAAGTGTTTTACTCAAAGATTTGCAGAACTTCCTTCCTGTAAGGTTTCAGTAGCATGGCAAGAATTGCGAGAGGAAGCTATGGTATTGATCACAAAAGCACCCCAGAAAGCCTAAGGTTGTTTCAACTGATTTACAGGAAAACGTTGTGGAAAGCAAACATGAGTGAAATTTGCCTAATGTAGAATTAAAAAAAAAATCTATTTTTAAATAAATCCTGTGGGGAAAGCAAGAGTTATTTTCCCGATTAAGAAATAAATATCCACCAGGGACGCCTGGGTGGCTCAGTTGCCACTGAGCCCAAGGCTCATGTCATGATCCAGCGTCCTGGGATCGAGTCCCACATCAGGCTCCTTGCTCGGCAGGGAGCCTGCTTCTCCCTCTGCCTCTGCCTGCCACTCTGTCTGCCTGTGCTCGCTTACTCTCTCTCCCTCTCTCTCTGACAAATAAATTAAAAAATATATATATCCACCAGACAATGAGCATAACCATCAGCTATCCATTGTATATGTCGGGTTCCAGACCCCGCGTTCCGTCCCCACCGACTGGCCTGTTCCCTAGTCTTTCAACATTCCCAAAAGCATTTGCCTTATTCCCATTTTGGAGATGCGAAAAATAAAGTTTAAAGCGCTTAGGAAACCGTCACACAGCCGAGAATTAATGAATCTTTTCGTTTGTAAGTTCTATGTGGGAAAGTCTGCCATGGATTCCCCAGAACATAAGAGGATACATGCCCAGTCCTGGCAAATCAAACTGCTAGAATTCCCTTAAAAAAAAAAAAAAAAAGAGAGAGAGAGAGAGAGAGAGAGAAACAGTAGTTCCTAGATTGGGTCACTGTTAAAAATTTCCAAGGGAAGTCAAAGCTTGAAGAACGGGCTCCGGGGTATTTGGACAACAGCTTTCCCACGTTCTGGTGTGGCTGTGAGCTTTCCAGGTGCCACCCCCACCCCCCAGCTGTCACTGAGTACTTGAATCCTTAAAAGGCGACAGTCCTGATTACCTAGGCACAGGAAGCTCAGGGGGCGGGTCCTGATTGATTCATGGTGAACCAGAAGTTGCTGGCAGGCCTCCCTCTCTCAAACCCCATAAACTTTTCTAGTCGCCATGGGACTGGGACCAGTTCCCATTGCCCCCTCCTCCGGACATGCCTGAAGTGGAGTGTGTTGCATCACAGCCTGGGGAAGCCCAAACACAGGGGCCCGGTGCCATGCGACTGTCCTCACGGGCTCAGTCAAGACCCCTCACGGCTCTTGCTGCCTCCAGCCGCCAACCCTGCTGGGCATGGGCAGTTGGGGGGGGGGTTGCTGATGCCACGTCAGAAATACTGGATTTCCGGTGGCCCGTCGCCCACTCGTCCGTAGCCCCTGCTGCCTGTGTCCATCGCCAGAGTGATCATTAAAACTCGACGGTCCTGGGTCGCTATTTCTAATCTGCAGGGAGCACCCACGTTCCCTTTCATTTACTTTAACGAAATGACTCACCTATCTGCATTCTGCCTGCAGGCAATTTTACCATGAAGAGTTACCTTTTTACAGTGAAAATACAGGCACACATACGTCTCGTGAAGAGTCGGCTTGCCTCAGCTTTTGTGCCGTGAATAAGTGACCTGGTTTGGGGACGATGGCAAATTGTACAGGGGCGAGGGGAGAGCTTCTCTGACTCCGCCTCTGCGGGAAGAGAGGGCACGCGGCCCTCCGCTGCTGCTGGGCCTGAGCCGTGTCCTGAGCTGCGGGCGAAGACCGGGATGCCTGCCACGCCGCCTTCACGGCGACCTCATCGAGAGAGCCAGCGCGGGCCGTCGCCTATCTTGCACATCTGGAAGGAAGTCTTGCACAACCAGAGTGAAGTGTGGCAATGTGAAACTGAAGAAATGGATGCAACAGAACCATGCTTTATCGGGTCCGTGCCAAGCACCCCTAAGCATGCTGGGGCACCCGGGCCTGTAGGAAGCCACAGAAAATGCTGATCTGTGGCGTGGGTAAGAGTTACCCATCATCCAAGCAGCTGAACTGTTTAAAAAGTTAATAATTGTTTATGGCAGCTTTGAATTGAGGGCTCTTAATTTAAGGAACAAGTTCCAGATCGTACGATAGCTTTGCCTTTTTGAGGGGTATGGCTTATGTAAAGGGAGGTCAAGGCCTAGCACCCCAAGTTTGGAGGAACTATCGGGGACATCAGCCATTCTAGTGAAATCGACTTTTACTGAAAATTCTGCAGGGACTGCTCAGCCCAGCCCAGCTCCTATCAGGACATGTGGTACCCAGACTCTTTCTCCTCTTTGTCTCTCTTCACTCGCTGACTTTTAGAGAATTCTCATTAAAATTACTTAGAGCGAAACAGAGAGACCATGTTGTAAAATAAACCTAGTTAAATACACTGTGTTGTATTGCCTCATTTGTGAGATGCATGGACTTAATTTTCCTCTCTTTGTGTCTTAACTATGTACATGAGGTGATGCTTGCCAGTTAATGCAGGATGTCGCATCCCCAATTGCTTTCTCTGTCTTCTTAAACATTAAAATGAACACATGCCATCTGTCTCATATCTTGAGAGCAATTCAAAATGGTCACTTTTGTTTGCTCAGGATTACAGCACAGTTTATAGCTTTAGTGCCTCTGAATTGTAGGAAAGTTAAGTCTCCATTTCATAAATGTGACTTCATTTTAAAGTGCATCCAATGGAATGAGCAGAAGGCTCTCATGAGAGCCTGGACAAGACAGAAAACAGGGGTGGGTGGTGGCGGAAACCTTGCTCTTTGGCATTTGAGAGAGCTGGACAAAATGCTTAGCCCGCTGTTTCCTGGCTGAGCCATCTTGGGAAATGAATTGCGACTTCGTGAAGCCTCAGTATTCCCTACCTGTGAAATGGGGATAATACCTACTGTGTGAAATACAGAGAGAGAGAGACAGAGACAGAGAGAAAACACCCTGTCTCCCCAACTCCTGGTTAAGGCACAAGAAACAGTAATCCTCTTGGTCATCGCCCATATTTGGGAGGGGGATAAATCAGTTTGAGGAGGACTGTGGTGAAAAAAATAGCTCAGAGTAGCAGAAGGTTAAATCCTAAGAAAGGAACTACATAGGAAAGCTATGTTCTTTCTCCATAGCAATTAAAATACGAAGGTAAACAACTCGACTCCAATCGCCCCCACTGCTCCTCTGTGCCCAGGTCAGCTGGGATGTGCAGAATATGACTGGTGCTTCGGGACAACCTGAGACACTCTGGATCCGCCACGGCTACAATGACACTTTTTATTAAAAAAAAAAAAAAAAAAAAGGTATGCCATAAAGCGCCAAATCTGAATAACAACTATAATTAAAGGGGCAAAGGGCAAGTTGAGAACGTTCCACTTTCCATTCTAAGTCAGAGCAATTTTCCCAACAATACTTTCTACTGTAGCAAAAGAGAAGTTTTTTAGATCTGAGCTGAGCGTTCTGAAAATGGTGAACGTGTAATTTGAAATCCTCCCTATACTCACAGACCACAGAATTGCAGTGCTGTATAAAATGCCAGACACATGTGACCTGGCCCAAAATATCTTAGCAATAAGAAAACTGAGGTCCAGTGAAACACAGCAAATTGTCCAGAAGCACCCAGCTCGTTCAAACGGGAACGTATCCTTTCTTCGAGCCAGGTTTCAAAAAATTCGTTAAACTCACTGAAAATTTTTCGGCTTCTGTAAATACCCTCGGTTTACAGCTGATTCCTGACGGCTTCTAGAAGCCTTATTTGAACATAACTGAGCTGTTGGGCATAGTCTTCACATGACAAAGTGGTCAAGTCTTACTAGGAGCTGAGAATGTATTATCAAGCCTTTATTTAGCTGTACTGTCAAGGCAATCCAGCCATTAGTCATCTCGACATGTGCCTTGGAACACCACACACCCGTGAGTCCTGGCAGAAATTGCATCTGCTTCCTGCCGCCTCCCACACGGCAACTCTGCAAATTGCAGATATTTTTACGGCCGCTCTAGGAAGAAAATTACTGAACATTCCTAATCTGGGGAGGCATTTAAACTTCCCCTCCCTAATTATAAAATTAAAAGCCAACTCGTGTAATGTCTGCACATGTAGCAAAAGGAAGACCCGCTAGGAGAGCAGGAGTGAGGGAGCGAGAACCGAGAACTTTCTGAAACGAACTGGGACCTGAGGAAGCTCGGACATTCCAGTCATCCCCACAGCTCCCCTCTTCTAGGAAGCACATTGATTTCACCCTGTCACTCCCGAGTCTTGAGACCATCTGGAAGGGGACTTGCAGGTGGACCAACTGGTACTCATCATACAGCAAATCCGAGACCAAGATCTAAAGCTACTCACAAGAAACATTTCTGAAAACCAAAAGCTATTGTATTTGCCAACAAACCCTACATTTAACACATCCTGTTGGCCCTTAAAATTATATATATATATACATATATATATATATATATATGTAAAATCTTATGGTGATCGTATAAACAATTTTTTCCTTTCTGCCGTATTTTACTGGTCTGATCAGTAAATATATATTTATAAAGAGTGGGTTGAAGGCCAGGGCTTTTGAACCTGCTGCCGGTCCTCGGTCATTTCTACCTTTCTGAGAGTAACATCAGGTTCCTCTTTCCACATTAGCTCCCAGGACAGGCTGTTGAAAAGTCAGGGTTTCGGGAAAGGCAGGCAAGCGGCTGTCAGAATTGCACAAGCGATGTTTCCCAAGGAGAAGCCAGGCTGATTAATAGAACAGGAATCTCTTTCGACACCCCCCACCCCACCCCCCACAGCCGCCGAAAAAGAACCACCAGACTCAAGATGCTGATAAGAATTCTTTTATGTTATTCCAATAAAAAATACATTCATACAGAAATATAACAATCTTGCAAAAAACAATTTCAAATAAAATCTTGTAAAACAAAATTTTACAAAAATCTTACAAAGATTCTTTAGCTAACAGGGTGCTTCAAAAAAAAAAAAAGAAATTTCACTAATAGAAATTTTTTTTTTTAACGTCAAGCAAAAAGTTTCTGCTTGATTGAGGCTCAGTTATCACCTGAACAGAATGTAATTCTTTATGTCCTTTTGCTTATTATGAAAATTACAGGCGTTGACACACATGGCACCCAGCCCCACAACTTCACGGTGTTTCGTAAGTGAGACAAGCCAGTGCAAGTTGTTGTGGGTTTCGGTTTTTTTTTTTTTTTCCTTTTTTGTCTTTTGTTTACCTTCTTGCTTAATGGAATTGTTATGGCTAAGTAACACAGCAGGGCCAAAAAAGGAGTTTCCTCAAACCCAGCAAACCAAGTGCCTGGATTTGGAGTTGCCAAAAGAAAAGTGCATTTTCCCCTCAGCAAAATGAAATGAGCTCTTCAGGTAAGTGTATCCATCAGCCCAGATTAAAAAAAAAACAAAAAACCAGTTATGTGAGCTTCCCTCATTGCTCATTTCCAGGAAGATCAAACAAAATACCAGCCCAGCCAGACTCATATGTGTATATATATATATATATATACATATATATAAAGAAAAGATCCACACCCACAAGCCAGCAGCTGGATGACCTAGCAGCTGTCCATGCTGTGGTACGCCAATTCGGGGAAATTACTCGTTGGAAAAACTGGAAGAATCTATGTGCTGGAAAAAATAGCTTCATCTGCATAAAAAGTATTCTAAAAAAGAATCCCTGTGATTACCTTCCTCTTAGGGTAGATTTTCTAATAAGGCTGAAATTCAAAATCAAACCCTTAGTGTGTCTGAGACCAATTAGTGGGCTAGGATTCCCTCTGTGCCACTTTCGAATGGCCGAAGGTCCCTTATTCTGGACCTGCCAATAACGATGAGCAAAGTCAGCAGTCTGAAATAGATTGGATGCCAAGGATCTGTAGCAAATCATTAAATTACAGATAAAGCCTTTATAAAAGTTACGGTTTTTACTTTTACTTCCTTTATGGCCATTCTGAAATATTTCTTCACAGGCTGTGGAATTTTCTATCTGAACATTCTCATTTCTCCTTAAAAAAATATTTATATATTATCTATATATATGTATATACACACACACACACACACTATACACACAAATATACATACACAAGAATTCCGCCCACTTTTAAAAAAAAAGTAATATACTTTCTGTATTACCAACAGATAGCTAGATAGATATGTGGAGCTTGTGCCTTTTAAGCAAATACGTTAACATTGTTTCTTTATACTTCTGTATCTTTAGTATGTGTGAAAATGTTACATATTCAATACAGCCGGTGTGTGATCTATACAATTGTTGTGCAAAGTCTATATGAAAGTCTCATGGTGGCAGAAATGGTCCGATTTCCCAATTATCATGTGTTTTCCACTTTAACACTGAAGTCAAGTTGTCTAAAATATCGAGTAAATACTGACTTGTTTGGGGAGTTAGCATCTCTCTGTTTGTCTTTGTGAAGGAGGACTTTAAAGAGATTTTTGTTTCTGTATTATATATTGATACAGTACAATGCCAGGTGAGAAAAGAGCCTTAATAAAGCATGCATCACCCAAACCCCTGTATGAGACCCCCACGGAAGGGGCCACTTGCATAAGGCACCATTATTAAGATCTACAGTGCATTAACAGCTAGAAAACCAGAAATTAGTCCTCAAGGCATAAATAAGAGAAACTTAGCTGCATGAGAAAACAGTTTCTAAGCTTTAGTGGTTTTATCCACCCAACGGAGAAAAATTTTAGGTTCTTAGTCTAATGCAACATTAGACTAGCAATTCCCAGCCCTAGCATTCTTATACCCAACATATGCCCAATGTCTTCAAAGGGCATCAGGAAATTCTCCAAAAAGGTACTTCAAATTCAGAATCATTTAAAAAATAACCCTACGCTGCACAACGCCTTTCTGAAAGGGGAGTGTTGTGAAATCGCTGGGGTGGGGGGAGGTGGGAGAAGAGTTGTGTATCGCCAGGCCCAGATGGCCAGGGAATCACTGAATTCGACCAATCCTATCTTAGCTGCTCAGTAACTGGAACCGACATTGTAGTCCTGATTTAAGAATGGAAAGCAGATAGTTCCCCAGACCATGCATTACTTTTTGTCTTATAAGGAAAAGTTATCAATGTGTTATATTCGTAAATACACAGCTTATACGACGGGTAACAAATGAGCTCTGTTGTAGCAAGTAAACAAGCTACTTGACACATTGCACTTTTTTTTTTTTCGTAGCTGCACCAGACACAGAAAGTTCTCTCACACGGGGAAGGGGCTTCCCTCCCCACACCCATCCGCCACACCGGGGGTTTTGACCACCCACGCCCACCCTCCATGTTTTCCCTTCTTCTTCTTTTTTTTTTTTTTTTAACATCTTTTTCTTTTTTCCACCCTAAGGCGCAGATCCCCACGCCCCAGGAAATGATCGGTGGTCATCTCATCTCATGGGATGCTCCTCGCACACAGAACATTCAAACTCCGCGCTTGCTGCCTCTTGCGGTCTCGCCACCGCAAGGGAAAAAGACTCTTGCCCCCATCACACAGTCAGTAACGAACAGACCCTCCGCAGACAGTCAACCCAACCAGTAACATTCTCAGTGCACATGCTCACGGCAAAGGCTTAGGGACCACTCGGAAGACAGGTACCCGTGGCGAGTCCAGGGCCACCCAAACACCACACACCGCGGGTGCTCCGCCGCTTCTGACATGACGTTTTCGCCCTCGAAAGACCTTCCAAGTCGAGGTCCTGGAGGCAACTGGGTGGGGTGCAAAATGGCATGCTTTGGCTGGAACACGCACCCTCCTTCCACGGCTGTCTCTCAGCCTGGAAGCCTTTTAGCCCGCAGGATTCGCCGCTCTGCTCCCTCACAGGTGCCTCTTCATGTGCAGGGCCAGGTGGTCGGACCTGGAGAAACACCTGCGGAGCAATTGGCCCCCGACAAGTTAGGTCCACGCCTGGAGGAGCTTACAGCCCTCCCAGCCCAGCCCCCCTCCGAGGGAAGCGGGGAGTCCACGGAGTCACAGCCATTCCCACTCGTGCTGCCGGGGCAGGAAAGGCCAGCGCAGGGGCATGCAGAGGAGGGACTCTGATGAGGCCTTTGGGGGATCTCACCTGACCTCATTACTCAACCGTCTAGGCTGCACGGCTGAAGGCCAACCTCCAGAAAGAATGAATGAAACCACCCTATGCTCACGCACCCAGAACCCGGCTCTTCCTAATTTGGACAAGTGGCAGATTACAGACTCTCTGAGAAGGTCCCAGGCGGGGGAGTCCGGGACAGGGAAGCGGCTGCTGTCTTTCCTGCGGCCTGTCCCTCCCCAGAGAGGCCGTCCTCAGTCCCTAGCTTTGCGCACGTACCTGTCACAGTGCGAGCATTTAAAAGGCTTGGCGCCAGTGTGCTTCCTGAAGTGTCGGGTCAACTCGTCGCTCCTTGCAAAACGCCACTCACACCCTTCCCATGAGCATCTGTAGGGCTTCTCTCCTGGGGAGAGCACACAGGCACACCGTGACCTCCCTGAACAGGAGGAGGTGTGTGGCGGCAGAGCACACAGAAGCAGTTGGACAGAAGTCGGCTCATTTGCCAGCTTGGGGGCCCACCTTGGTTAGGGCTCGAGGGGACACAAGGGGGGCGGGGGGGGGCCTCCTGACCCAGCAGCCCCGGGCCTCCAAGTGCTGCAGACGGACCCCGGCCGGGCAGGGCCCATGTGACTGTCCGCAGCGTTACCGTGTAAGAATGACAAATGCTCAGACTGGCGAAATACTTCTGAGGTGACGTGTCAGCCCGCTGGACCCACAGCCCCGGCGGGGGCAGGGCTTTATTGCTCTCTCCATGGAAACGGTTTCTCTCAAGCACTTATTTTGTTCCTTACTCACTTCCCTGTGGAATGAGGCTTTGTACTTTCCTCCGGGAAACGACATTTCTCTAAAACTGAGGTCATGAGTTTCTGGGAAACCCCATCCTGGGGCCTTCAGAGCACTTTCTAAATGACAATCGAGCGACCGAATCGACCTCTTCCATCGGGCAGACGATAACTACGAATTCACTAGAAGTGCTGCCTGAGGAAATTCAACATGTTGCCCCAGCCAGTGCCCGAGTGGGCGTGCGGGACAGACGGGGGGGGGACCTGGGTCCTGACCCTGGCTCTGCAGGGGACCCCAACTTGAGGTCTCAGAGGTCCTCTCTCATCACTGTCCCGGGGCAGGTCATTGCTGACATGACTCCACGTGCAAGATCAGATCCCTCCTGGCTCGGGAATGTGTGTGACCCTTCCCCCAGCGACCCCAGACTATCCCAGGAATTTCATCTGAGTGAGGTTCATCTGAGTTGTGGGCTTTCACTACAAAGCTGTTTTGTTTTGTTTTAAAACTGGTAGCAGAAAACAAAGGCCACATGATGCACAGAGGACATCTGAGCGAGCACCCAGGGATCGGTACTGCTTCCCGCCGAGCGCATGGCTCAGGCTCCCACCTCCCGGCCCCCTCCAGCCCCAGGACACCCGCATGCTCCACACCCCCCAGCCACCCCTTCCCCCCACCCTCGAGTCTCATTTCAGAAAATCGGAGGTAACTCCATAGGACAGGATGCCCGGAGCGGGCACACAAGACCCCCGATCACCAGGAAGGTTGGAGTGAGTGAGGGATAGGGTGTAGGGGGAGAACGGGATTTACCTCATGTGGTTAATCTGAAAGTCTCGCCCTTGCATCGGGCACACACGTCCAGTCCTTGAGCTCCTACTCTGTCCTCCCCAGAGACCCAACTCTTTTGGGGAAGCATGAGGCGAGGATGTGTCTGCTCTGCCAGCCTCCTGCGGAGCCCCGGCCCCCTCCCAGGGCTGGTGCACTTCAGTGGCGCCCACCATGGCCCACCTCCCGCGTCGCAGGAGGGACTGACCTGTGTGAGTGCGCTGATGTGCTTTCAAGTGGGAGCTTTTGGTGTAAACTTTCCTGCAGCCGTTAAAGTGGCAGCGGTGCACCCGCCTCCGGCCATCCGGGGAGGCGTCCCCGCTGCCCTTGTCACCCGGCTTTCCCGCAGTCCCACTGCGCAGCTTCCCCGGGGGGTGCAGCTCGCCCGGCACGCAGCCCCACAGGTGAGAAGGCTCCCTGCTCAGTTCTGGAGAAGACGGGGGCGTGGAGGTGACGGAGTTGCTCAGGGTGCCCGAGTTGACTAAGACGTCGCCGATGGGGTCGGGGGTAAACTTAGTGGTGGGAGAAAGTTCCTCGGAGCTGTCCGAGGACTCGCTGCTCACGTCGGAGTTCAGGCTGTTGGTCTCCAGGTTGTAAGCAAAGCTGGGGCTGTTCAGAGCATCCTCGGGGGGACTGGAAGAAAGCTTCAGGTCCGGGTCCTCCTTTTTCTCCCGAGCCAGGATGATTTTGGTCCACAGATCTTCCTGGCTGTCAAACTTGATTTCGGAGGCTGACACGTAGCAGGGTTCGCTCTGAAGGTAACGTTCCAACTCCAGGCAGGTCTGTGTGAAAGGAACCACAAGAAGACACGTGATCGTGATGACGACTAACAATGGAACTGAAAGCACGTTTCCAAAAAACATGCAGGAGTCAAGGGCAAACAGAACGTGGCCGTGGTGCTGTAAGAATCGCGTCTCTAGGAGAGCGAGAGGAAAGCTGTTTCTAGGAATGGACATATGCAATCAGGAGAAGGACCAGACGTGGATACCTCTCCAGGCCTTTCCAGGTTGGACCAGTGGCCACAAGGACTGATGGTCACTAGGCCACCTTTGTCACAGTTACCAGTGTTGACGTGACTCAGAGTTTCTGTAAACCACACAAAGAAAACCAGCCTCAGGCACATGCCCCCCGACAGGTTTAACCAGATCATCTGACAGTCTCGAGAACCATGTGCTTTAAGGAATGCTCGGGAGGCCCTCCTTTCTCACGCACAACACAGAAAGGCCGCAATGCACGCGAGGCAATGTGTTCTGACATTGCGTGTGTCTTTCTTTAGAGACACAGCTGAGAGGACAGGGCCACACTCCGCGAGCGGACGCAGCTAGCTGAGGGTCCGCATTCAGGGACATCAATGGAGCTGCGGAGAAACCACCCCGTTTCCTGTACAGCCCCGACCTAGGAGGCTTTCAAAGAATGCCATTCGCAAGTGCTGCGGGGCCGAGCTCGCACACAACTTTAATGACTTCCACAGTGGTCAGAGAAAAACAGGAGCCGCAACAATAATTCCAGAATGGCCATCTGCTATTGTAAACCATGCAGGAGGGGAAATTCCTTCCCAGCCCTGCTGGGAGTCCCACAATGGACCAGAACTTTATCTACTGGCCAAGAGTAGAACTGTATGAGTCATCACTCTGTTTCTTTCACGCAATGCCAAAGGAGACTTCCTTTTGAAATTCTGACCAGCGGCCAAAAAAGGACCCGGTTCAAGTATACATGCAGTGTGTCACGGACAGTGCCCCTCCCCAGCCCCACAACCAACCTTTCAAGAAGCTACAACTGCCGACAGACCAGCATCCCCTCTCCCCACCATCTCAAACTTTCTAGCCACTGGAAAAGAAAAACGGTAGGAAACATTTTAGGATTAAATTATATCTGCCCTTATCTTTACTAGGATCAGCTGCCTGAATGTCCACACACACGTGACTCTACAGACTTAAATTTCTAAGGCACACTCTGCTCTGTTTAGCAGATCATTTTCAGGACTAGCGAAGCCTACCCAAAGGGCTCAGGCTTGCTTGCTTACTTAGCAAATGCTCCTGCTACAATACAGCACACACCCTTCCCCCTCCCCACACACTCGTCACAGAGCTAGCATGAGCAAGCAAAGGGGAAAAAAACAATGACTGTTTTCTCTTTACCCCTAAAATTAGACGTCTGAGTTACAGTGCATACGACAGGGTTCTGAGAAACAGTATCTGGAGGAGAGATGGCAAGGTATTTTACTGACGTGCGGAAGAGAAAGGAAAGCACATTTACTGAGATCTTGTTAAACTTTAATAATCTGCCTAATTTAAAATCTCCATTATGCTGTTAAGCACTGGGGACCAAAACGCAGCTCTCGGAGAGTTGAAACGCCTCTGAAGGCCACCAGGAGCTCAGCCTGGCTCGGGGCCCAAATCCCAAATGCCCGAAGGAAACTACTTAGATCAATTTCAATCCCGTCCTAGGGAGCAGCTTCTTTAGGAGGAAAAGGGGGGAGGGGAGAGGAAGGCAGGATGGGGCTGGGAACAATTAAGCAGGCATGTGAAGGTTGCAACACTTTGCACTTCATCCCTTTTAAAAGCTTTCTAGGCTTTGAAACGCACAGAATATATTTGATCTGCTAATTCACTTTGTGACAAAAAGCAAACAGCCTAGTAGGGCCGAGAGACAGCCCCATCCTTCCTTCTATCTTTTTAAAGACAATGGGACAAGTGTCAGAATCTCTCTCCCTTCCGGCAATCCTAAGGAACTGGGGGAGTGGGGGGTTAACTTTCTTAAATGTCCAATGTCAAAAATTCCAGTTCTACTAAAAAAATGCCGGAAGCCGAGACTCTTCTCAAACTCAGACTTGAAGCAATTTGGACAGGCTCATTGTCATATGACTGATAAGTCACTGGTTGTGCAAACATTTGTTGGCTTTTTTTTTTTTTTTTCTGGTCGACAAAAGAAGCAGGTAAGAAAAACAAGGCAGATCACAACAAATCCCAAGGATCCCCAAGAGGAAAAAGAAACTGGAAATGACCTAGCAGAGAAAAAAGGAGCTGGTGGACGATTCACTGGTGACATTTTTAATTCAAAAACAAAAACAAAACAAAACAAAAACTCTATGTGCAAACACCCAAAAAGCAAAAACAAAAACAAATTCCCCATTTAAAAAAAAAAAAAAAATCCTTGGCGGTGCAGGCACGTTCCTATGACAAGATCCAGCTGGGGCGTCTGGGGCTCGTACAAGGCACCAAACTTCTGCCGAGGGCTCGGGCCGGGGTCAGGCCGCGGGGCTGGGGCTGCCCTCGGGAGGAGGCCGCCCCGAAGCCCCGGAAGCCGGCGGCAGCTCCGGGGGAGCCCGAGCGCCGCCCGCCGCGCCGCGGTGACAACTCCGCCGCACGCCGCCGGAGGCCCCCGGAAAGTGCCTTCCGCACGCAGGCAGGCAGCACCCGCGCGTGGTAAGGCTGATTATGTCCATCTTTCAAGAAGGCACCGAGCCATTAAAAACAGGAGGAGAAGGAACAGAAACGCGCTGCGGCCCCAGCACCGCGCCGGGCGCGGCGGCCTCGGGGGCGCGCGGGCTCGGGGCGCGCCAGCCGCCTGTTTACCTGTTGCCAGTACTCCTCCAGGGACGGCAGCGCCGAGAAGTAGCCGGTCTCGTGCACGATCTGCAGCTCCTGGAAGATGCTGCACATGGGGAGCACGTCCATGTCGCGTGGGAAAGGCAGTCGCGGCTGCTGTGGGAGCGGGGAGCTGCGCGGTCTGCAGTCGGGAGCGCCGCGGCCGTGCCTGCAGCGCCGGGCAAAGTTTCATGCAAACTCAGTGCACAGCAACGAGGCGCCGCGGGTTCGGATCCCGCCGGAGCCCAGAGACGCGCTCGCGAGCCCACACAATATTTGCAAACACCGGACTGACTGCAAACGTAACCCCTGCAAAACTTCCCTATTCAAAGCTCCGCTGCCAGCCTCCCCCTCCTCCCCGCCTGGCTCCCCCCACTCCCTCCCCCCCACGTGACTCGTCCGCGCCCGCCCCGCGCACCGCCCAATCACGCTGCGCCCGGCCCGGGGGCTGCGCGCCGGTGATGTCAGCTCCGGCCAATGGCAGGCGGTGACTCACAGCGGCCCCGCCTGGCGTGACCGAGCCTCTCCATCACGGCCCTCGCCATTGGCTCAATTCGAACTTCAGGCGGCTCTGATTGGAAAGCGTCCTCGCAGGCTATTTTTAGCAGGGTATATAAGGCGCGGGCCGCCTCGCGCCGGAGGAGTCGGCGCTGGGAGGTGCAGGCCGAGCGGCTCAGTGAGCCCGCGGCCGGCCGAGGGACCCGCTGCTCCCGTCCGCGGTGCGCGTCCCATCCCCCGGTCCCCGTGCCCCGCTCCCCGGCTCGGAAGCCGGCCGGGTCGCCCCGGCCCACCGCTCGGACCGGCAGTCGCGTCCCCGTCCCGCTGCCGCGGTTCTCGTCACTCAGGCCCCGTCCCGAGGCCGGACGTTCGTTCCCGGCCGGTCTCCCGGGCCGGTCACTTTGGCCCCGTCACCCCGGGGCCCGTCCCGTGCCCCCGGCAGAGCGGCTCAGTGCGCCCCGGCTGCGGCCGCGCCGAAGGGAGCCTCCAGGGCCCCCTAGTCCCTGCCCCCCTCTGTCGGGGCCGCGCCGCTCCCCTCCTGCCTCTGCCCCTTCCGACCCCTCCCCCAACCTCGGGGCGCCCTGTCCCCCTCCGGTCGCCTCCGCCTCTGACCCTGCTGTCCCCCGTCAGTCCTCCGCGCCCCGTGCTCTTCTGTCCCCCACCCCGTCTCCCCTCCATGCTGCTCAGCCCCTGTCCATCCTCCGCCCCCATCCTCTTCTGTCCCCTCCACCTTCTGTCCCCCAGCCCCCTC
>PISX010022079.1:0-32424 GCA_004024625.1 Mellivora capensis
CGCTACTGGGTATTTACCCCAAAGATACAGATGTGGTGAAAAGAAGGGCCATCTGTACCCCAATGTTTATAGCAGCAATGGCCACGGTCGCCAAACTGTGGAAAGAACCAAGATGCCCTTCAACAGACGAATGGATAAAGAAGATGTGGTCCATATACACTATGGAGTATTATGCCTCCATCAGAAAGGATGAATACTCAACTTTTGTAGCTACATGGATGGGACTGGAAGAGATTATGCTGAGTGAAATAAGTCAAGCAGAGAGAGTCAATTATCATATGGTTTCACTTATTTGCGGAGCATAACAAATAACACGGAGTACATGGGGAGATGGAGAGGAGAAGGGAGTTGAGGGAAATTGGGGGGGAGATGAGCCATGAGAGACTATGGACTCTGAAAAACAACCTGAGGGTTTTGAAAGGGGGGGGTGGGAGGTTGGGGGAGCCAGGTAGTGGGTATTAGGGAGGGCACACATTGGATGGAGCACTGGGTGTGTTGTAAAACTATGGATTCTGTTACGCTGAAAAGAAATGAAATAAAAAAAAATCAAATTGACGTCAGATCACCTTATTAGTGTGACTAGATGCTAAGTGGCAATGTCAATATGTCTTCAAAATCCTGAGGGAAGAAAATTTCAGACCAGTAAGAAAGTGATTAAGTGCATGAATAAAAAACACTTACCAGTTATAAAAGACTTGTTTTACTTTTTCTAGAAGAGCCACTCTGGGAAAGGTGCCCCCAGATTGGAAGTGGAGGAGATACGTTCACTTCCTTGTCTTTCATCACGGGGAGTAACTAGATAATCTCTAAACTCTTCAAATGAGCATAAATCAGCATTGTATACGCTTTTGTACTTTTTGGT
Organism: Mellivora capensis; assembly: GCA_004024625.1. Taxonomy (NCBI): domain Eukaryota; kingdom Metazoa; phylum Chordata; class Mammalia; order Carnivora; family Mustelidae; genus Mellivora; species Mellivora capensis. The sequence continues at coordinate 863 of PISX010022079.1, forward strand.
ATTATAATCCTGTTTAGGCATTATTTGTATAATAATAATTTTAAAAAATGTTTTAAAGTATAGTGACATTCGTAAGTCATATGGTGATTTATGGCTTACAGAGAAATTACCCCTGTGATGTACGAGTTACTTCTAGATTTTCCTAATCTATCATTCCAAGAGCTGAATATAGCAGAAGAGAGAATAAGATCGCTTGTATGAGAACTACAAACATTAGAATCCTATTTTAAAATGTCTACTTGTAGAAAGGTTTTTGGAAAATGTGTGTAATGAGACACTTAAAATTCCTTAACTTCATGTTTCAGCTTACTAACAAGTTCAAAGCCAACTTTAAGAAAAAAGAACACAAAATTATGAAAGCTTAATTAAGCACCAAAGTCAATATTTAGGAGAAGGAAAGAAGTCACAAAAGGGACAAAGCTATAAAAACTTGCAAATATCACAGACTCCCGAAAATGCATTACAATTGCATAATATTTCATTAATCAAGTGTCTGATGTGGTTTTTGAATTGGAATTAGAGGAGTCAGTATGAACTTGTGATATATATATATATATATACACACACATATATATATAAAGTATGTTAATATATATACCTAGATAGATATAAAATGAAATACAGATGTGTACATGTACATGTGTTAGTACCACATACATAGATGTATTTCCCAGGTCTGTCTGCTGAGGGTCCTGAGGAGAAATTATGACACATAGCAATGAGCACACAAAACCCAGAACTTGCCTTCTAAATACCATCTCCAATCAAAGGTACCATGGCTTTTGGGAAAATACTTGGTTCCAGAAGTAGGGCACAGAAAATACCACATGCATCTGAAAAACAAGGGGTAGCTTGAAAAATGGTAGTGTTATGTCAAAAGAACAGAGGAACAAACATGAAGAAATTCCCAACGGCTAGAGCTAGAATTATGTGAGCAACAAAATTAAAAAAAAAAAGATGTATTTGATTATAACCCATAGAATAAGATTAATATTCATGAGTCTACACAGATATAAAAAAATGAATAAATGAATAAATAGGAGAGAAGTGACAAAGTTTCCCTACAGAATAATTCAAATTAGTAAATGTAAAAGAAATGAGGGAAATACAAAATCACCCATAGGCAAAGCTCACAGTAGTAATCAATGCAGGGAAGGTCCACTGATGGCTACCAAACTCAATGGGCAACACTTGTGAAAGAAACAGAATATAAATGCATGTACTCAAAGCCTCTTCCCCAAGGTATTTATGAACTACAAAGGGGAAATTATAATTTTACAGTGGAGAAATATGGTAGACAACATCTTAACCAAGTAAGATTAACACCCCAAGTAAGAAGGGATTTGGGGATCATATCCCCTTGGTAGGATGCTTTGAAGAGAGCACTGCATCACGTCTATGCTATTCTTGCCCCGAATCATAACCTCAATCTAATCCTAAGCAAACATCAGATAAGCCGAATCAAGACACATTCCACAAATGAATTGAGCAGGTCTCATCAAATGAATCAAGGTCATGAAAGACAAGGAAAGTAAAGAGCCATCTCTGAGTGGAGCTGTTTAGGGAGATGTGACAAATACATACAATGTGCATTCTTGGACTGGATCCTGGAACAGAAAATGGACATTAGGGAAGTTTGTATTGAGATTTGTATTTTAGTTAATACCCTCATACCACTGTTAACATCCTGGTTTTGATAGCTGTATAATGCTTGTATAAGTCGCTAATGTTGAAGCAGTCCTTTCAGCCGAGGGAGCTCTTGCTCCCTGAGACGGCTCGTGATGTCAGCAGACATTGTGCTTCTCAGCCCGGGGTTGGGGGGAGGAGGCGGGGGGCTGCCACTGGCCTCTAGTGGGTGGACGCCACGAATACCCGTGGGAGGGGGGAGCTGAGGGATGGGGGAGTGTGAACTTTCACACCGTTTTTGCAAATTTCCTGTGAATCTCAGTTTTTTCCAATTTTAATGTTAATATTCAAAAAAATGTTTTCAGTAAATGCCTTGAGGGGAAATCCTCCAGATACTGGGTACTTTACTCTGAACCTTCTCTCCCCAAAGTATCTTAACTCATTAAGTTTTCATTGTCTTAGAAGTTCCAAAGTCCCATTTTCCCTCCCCAGCATTGTGAGATTTCCAAAAGGTCAGCTAAATTTAGAGGCCCCACTTCTATCTTATTTAACAGCTCTGTTGAGTTATCCTGACGTACCATAAAATTCATTTAAGAATACAATTCAGTAATTTTTTATATTTACTAACTTGTGCAACCATCATCACCCTGATCCAGTTTTAGAATTTTTCTCCACACCAACAAGTTTTTTGTACCCTTCTACAGTTAACCTCTATTTCCACATCTGGCCCAGACAACCATTAATTTATATTCAATCTGTATAGATTTGCCTTTTTGGGACTTTTCCTATAAATGCAATCATGTGCTATGTGGTCCTTTGTTTCTATGTTCTTCTACATACACAGTGTTTCTGAGGCTCATACTTGTTGTAGCATGTATCAGTACTTTGTTTCTTTTTATTGCCAAATCATGTTTTTTTGTATAGATACATCAGATTCTGTTTATCCATTCATCAATTGATAGACACTTGGCTTGTTTCCACCGCTGGTTACGAATAACACCTCTGTGAACATTCGTGTACAACTATTTGTGTGAACACGTGTTTTCATTTTCCTTGGGTAGATATCTAGGAATAGAGTTACTGGGTCTTAAGATACATTTTTGTCTAACTTGTTCAGAGACCACTGCACTGTCTTCCAGAGTGCCTCTGCCATTTAACATTCTCACCAGCAATGTACAGAGGGACAATTTTTCTACATCCTCACCGAAACTTGGTATTATCTGAAGTTTTGATTAAAGTAGTCTTACTGGGTTTGAGGTGGTAACTTATTGTGGGTCTTCTTTATATTTACCTAGGAATTAATAGTTTTGAACATTTTTCCATGTGCTCATTGGCTATTTTGTGCATCTACCTTGGGAAATTTTTTATTTAAATCTTTTGCCTATTTTTAATCGAGCTATTGATCTTACTATAGAATCATAGGAGTTCTTTATATACTCTGGATACAGGTCCTTTTTAAGATGTGTAATTTTCAGATAGTTTGTCCCAGTCTGCGGCTTACCTTTTTTATTTTATTAATGGTATGTTTTGAGGTAAAAAGGTTTTTAATTTTGATTAAATTCAGTTTATCTTCTTTTTCTTTTATCACTTATGCTTTGGTGTTTCATCTAATAATTCTTAACCTAATTCAACATCACAAAGATACACTCTTACATATTTTTGAAGGTCTTTATAGCTGTAGCTCTTATATTTAGGTCCTTATTCATTTTGAATTAATGTTTGTATATGGTGTGAGGGAGGGGTCTAGCTAAATCAATTTTTCCCCCAGTACGAGTGGTCGAAAAGTCTATCCTTTCCCAAATAAGATTGTTCCCATTGACATTTTTAAGTTGGATTTTTACTTCTTTTTCATTTTCTGATATGTTGTTCTAGCAGAAAAAGAACACTTGTTATTTTCATTTTGACTTGTATTTAGTCACTTTATTGAACAATCTAATTTAATTCTTTTTTCTATGTAGTAAAAGTCATCTTCAACTGATGATAATTACACATATTCCTTTCCAATGATTTTCTTTAAAATATTCTTATCTTACTGTGTTGATTTGGAATTTCAAAGTGATATTGTGAAAAACAAAGCTAGTTGTTCTTATCATGTTTTGGCTTCACTGGAATACTTCTAATGTTTCACCATTTACTATGAAATATTTGCTGAGAGTTTTGGAAGATCTATTCCCTAGCCTGCTTGAGAACTTTCTATCCTAATTTAATATATATTAGTAAAAAAACCAGGAACAGCTGTTAAATTCTATTCATTGTCTCTTTTTTCTTTTTTTCTCTCTCTCATGTGATGAAATGCTTATGTAAAATTTTTTAACAATTAATGCAATACATCATGCTAACAGACTTTCTACATTTGAATTATAGGATGGAATAAACTTGCTTCTTTATAGTGTGTTATCTTTTTTATTTTTTGTATTCAGTGAATACATGGTAATACTTGGAATTTCTTAAACCTATATGAATAAATGAGTTGAAACTCTATTTATCAGTTTTTCCTCCATTTATCTGGCTCTGTTTTTCGTGTTAGATTCATAAATTTGTCTGGGAAGTCTGGTTTTCATGCTGTCAGGTAGTTTAACTGACAGAAGGAATTATTGTGTCCCTTGAAAGTTGGTAAATAATTTTGTACCTGAAAACTTTTTGTGGTAGATATTTGAGAATCTTTAAAGTCTCTTCTAAAATTATTAATGTAATAGGTTTTTTGTTTGACCCTCTCTCCCTTTTGGAACATAATTTCGATAACATGTTTCCCTAAAAAGAATCTATTTCTTTTGTTTTGGGTGTTCAGATGATTGGAATGACTCTGTGTATACGTTGTTATGATTTTAAAAATTTTATGTTTATCTGTTCACTACCTTCTTTTCCCATATCTGTTGCTGGTGATATATATTTATATTCCCTCTTTCTCTGTCCGTTTAGTTGGTCTATTTTATTGGTCCTTTCAAAGAACTTCTGATTTGGTTTCCATCAATTCCTGGTACTTATTAACCTTCATATCTCTGCTTTCTAGCACATAGCACTTGCTCAAAAGAAGTTTGCTGAAAAGCATGTTTTCACAATGGAGAAAATGGTAGAAGGCAAAATGCAGAAAAAGAGATGTGTAAGAATCCTATATTCCTCAGACAGAAGTTCCTAAGTTACTTTTGTATCTAATCTTCTAATAAACATTTAGCTTTCTCCGTTTGCCAAGCAGGTACATTTTTATTGACTTAAAAAGCAAACATGGCATATTGAGGTGTGGAAGCTGGCTTTGTTTTGGGAAGTCCCCAGTGAAATCATCTTTCCTAAGTAAGGTTGGTTGAAAAGCATTCAGACTATTGGAGAAACTCCCAAGGACTTTGGGAGTTTAAAAATCCAGGAAGAGTTCTGTCCTCAAGGCACATTTGAAATGGAATCGAGCATGGTCATGGATGGAGCCCTGTAGAGGGTCATCTGCAGGCAGTGGTCTCATACCTCTTGGCACCCTGGGACTCCCCTCAGGACCCTGGACACCCTTCTCTGCACTTGTCCCAGAAGACAGGCCTTTGCAGCTGTCCTGGGGGTGGGGGATGGGCAGGGAGAGGGAGAAGGGCTCTTCATACTCATCCCGCCCAGGAACCCGGCAGATGAGCACGTCCTGTGCCCTCAGCACTGGCGTCAAGCTCACCAATGGGGGCATTTTGAGAAAAGGTCTGCCAACTCATGGCTTCCTTGCTTTCTGCAGACTTTAAGCAACACAGCTGTGCTTTGTCTCTGTTTCCAGGCAGAGCAGAAGCTGACGGTTCTGGGGGTTGAGGTCTGATGGTCTTCGTAGCCTGAAAGCAGGAGGACTCATCCTAAAAGACGAAGGTCTCAGAGAGGCCGAGACCAAACCAGGCTGTGCAGCCATCCTCCACCCTCATGTTCTCGGCCCTGGGGGACAAGGGCACACTGGGGGCATCACCTCAAAAAGCCACAATTCGGAGAATTCCAGGACTGTGTTACTTCTCAGTTCTTTGCTTCTGACCTTGGAGTCGGGGTGGGGAGGGGAGGGGAAATCCTTCGGAAGGCCCTCCGGCTTCCAGAGCAGGGAGGTCTCTTTACCACACATGGGGAAACCCACTGAAGTAGTTTCGGAGTCCTTCTTTTGAAAGTCACATACAGCAGTAGGGACCTGGTCCTATAAACCCAGGCCTTGTACAACTTGAACTTTCTTCGTGTTGTGTTTTGTTTTGTTTTTTAACTCAAGGGATTAGACAGAAGTTGGACATAAAAGGACTTTTAAGTCGGCTTGCCGTTAGCCTCTCCCTATGAAATTTCTAGCTGAGTCATTAGCGTTCACTTAGCAACACTCCAGCGGTGGGGGCAGAAAGATGCCTTTTGCTCCCACAAAAGCAAACAATCTTTTCCGACACAGATGATGCCATTATTGGGTCATTTTCCCTCCCGCCTGGGCCAGTCGATAACAAAGTCAAGGCTCCCAGAATGCTGCTTCCCAGCTCTGGGCCCCATTTGGTACCCAGGCCCTGGCCGGGGGAGGGGGGCGGGTGCTCCCACATCTGTCGGGGGGCCGCCAGCAGCTGTGCAGGCCGGCGTGCCTGTCTGCAGGCCCCGGGCCATCCATCACCCCCATGACACAGGCACTGCTGCGAGAAGCTTCTGTCCCGCAGGCTGGCCCTCCGCGCCCCGGCCCGGGCCAGACACCCCCGCCCGCACAACCCGCACGATCAGTCAACTTCTGGGTGAACTCTGTTTCACCTCCTGACCTCCCAGTCAACCCAGACTAATGTGAAAGTGTGAACAGAGCCTCCAAGGGGCCAAGAGTCCTCTGAACCCGCTCCGCTCCTTTTCCAGCCCCACATCCAACGCCCAGCCTCACCCCCACTGCTGTCATTCGTCCTTACATGTGCACGTGTGGCTACCGGGCAGCTGCCCGGCCTCCGGGGGCAGGTGGCTCAGGCCTGTGCCCACTGGGACACGGGGCTGGCCTGGCCGCACTGGAGCTCGTGGCCAGAGGGGCTGGGGCCCGAGCGAGGCACTCGGCCTCCAGTGAAAAGAGAACACTAACTAAAACACACTTGCCACCTGCCAATTCTTGGAGAGTTTTCAGGAAAAATTTGCTTGGAGTGCTCCCTATTTCTCCAGAGTGAAAACCACAGGGCAGCCTTCCCAGGAGGCCTCCGGTAGGAGAGGAGGGAGGCCGTGGCCACGGATCAGCCTTAACCTGACAAGGAACTTGCAAAACTCAGGGTAAGAGGGGTGGCTGGGCTGCTGACACCATCTTACTTTAAAAAGTCAGGACGAGGGGCGCCTGGGTGGCTCAGTGGTAAAGCCTCTGCCTTCAGCTCAGGTAATGGTCTCAGGGTCCTGGGATGGAGCCCCGCATCGGGCTCTCTGCTCGGCGGGGAGCCTGCTTCCTCCTCTCTCTCTGCCTGCCTCTCTGCCTACTTGTGATCTCTCTCTCTCTGTGTCAAACAAATACATAAAATCTAAAAAAAAAAAAAAAAAAAGTCTGGATGAGAATGTGCTGGGAAGTTAAATGCCTTTTTTCTCTCTTTTTCAAAAGCCAGGTGTTAAAATGCAAAGGAGTTGTCCCAGGACAGCTGTTCTGTCCCCTTTCTGCCGTGGTCACTCCCCGAGCACTCCAGGGCAGGGCTGTTCTCTCCTTCCTCCTCCTGCCACTTGCTCCTTCCAGGATGCTCCCGGCCTTGCCAGAAAGCCCTGCCCCCCCCAGTGCATCTTAGCCTCCAACCCTGCCCCGGTGGGCTTTGACCTCACTTCCTCACCAGGGGCCCTTGTCCAGGGAAGACCTGCTCCCACACTGGTTTTGTATTGCTCTCCTTGACTCTGAAACACAAAAGGTAGGGAGCCAAAGCTTATTCTAAGAGACACTATTCCTCAGTGCGCAAGAGAAAGAAGTTCTGTTAGCCTAGAAGTCCCCAAGGAGCATGAGCCCGGCCCAGGCCTCAGGCCGTAGCATCTGTGGCTGGGCCCTGCCCTCCCAGCCCACAGCCGGCCCCTCCTGAGAGCCTCCAGGCAGGGGTCTGGGAGGGCATGGGGTGGTGGCCAGGCCTGTGCTGTGGGCGCAGGGAACTTCCCTGGGGCTGCTCTCCAGCCCAGCTGTCTCAGCCTCCAGGAAGCACAAGGCCCTCAGGAAGGCTCTGCGTCCAATACCTTGTGGCTTCCAGGAGAGGAGAATTTGGGGTAGAAAGGAGACCGTTACTTTGTAGGCACTGTTGGACATGACTGAGAAACGCATGCGGACAGCGACGCCGACAGGCTGGCCCCGCTGTTCTAGGCCATGTCATAGTCTAGTTTCAGACACATGAGGGTATTTCCTCTCCGTGAGGCCAGGTTACGGTACTATTTCTGGTCGTCCGTGCTCGGGGTGCTTTGTTATTACCGTTGGGAATATGGGTATCCTGGGGACTCACTCCGCCCTGGAAATGGATAAACTCGTGCTCTAGTTGGACTCCATCTCGGACAGACTCAACATGGACTCGTTGGACGCAAGTATAAAATGCAGCTTTACATTTCTGTATTCATGTGTTCTATGCCAGCTCAAATACATGGAAACTCTACCATAAACATCATTTATTAGAGTAATGTTTTCAAAATAATCATTTGTTTTGGATTCAATTCTGTCCCCTCCCCAAAAGGTACGCTGAAGCCCTCACCTCTGGAACATCTGCAGGTCATCTTATCTGGAAATGCAGGTCACCGTATGCACAATTAGTTAAGGTGGGGCCATCAGGGAGTCGGGGCCTTAATCCAAGATGCCAGGTGTCCTCCTCAGAAAGGACAGAGATCCAGAGACAGGGACACAGGGAGGGGACGGCCAGGAGATGTTGGAGACGGAGACTGCCATGAGGCGTCTGCCAGCCGAAGGACACCATGGGTTGCCTGCAAACACTAGAAGCTAGAAGAAGCAGGAAGAATTTTCCTATAGGTTTCAGAGGGAGCGTGGTACCGCCTACATCTTCATTTCAGCCTTCTGGTGTCCAGGACTGTGAGGGAGAAAATTCCTGATGTTTTCAGCCACACTGTTCATGATACTTTGCTTTTGAAACCAGAGGAAACCATATGAACCTCTAAGAGAGGGAGATGATTATTTCGAACGGCCCAGGCATACCAGACCGTAGAACCGCTTGGCTTCCTCCAGCATTTCTTGAGTGTTGGGCCAACCCAAGGTGGCCACCCCTGCCTGCTTGGACAGCCTTTCCTCTTCGTTGGGTCCCTGTGGAGCTTAAGAGCAGTGTGGTACGCAGACCGGTGTCACCAACCACATCCTGTGACTGTGGAGGTTACGTGGCACAGGGGAGTCAAGGCGGCAGATAGGGTCAAAGCCACGACTCTGCTAAGCTTAAAACGAGGAGATCATCTGGGTGGGCCTGGTGTAATCATGAGGGCACCCAGCAGTAGAAGGTGGAGTGAGAAAGAGAGCCAGACGCACAGCAGTGGGGGGGCGGGGGCGGCCGGAGAGAGGTCGCAAGCGAGGAATGCTGATTGGGCCTGGAAGCTGGAAGAGGGAAGGGAGTGGTTTCTCCCGTGGGGGCTGCTCACACCTGATCACAGGCCTGTGAGATTCGTGATACGAATCTCATGGGCATGGGATACGCAGGACACCAAGATGATAAATCTGGACAGTCTGCAGCCACTACGTTTGGGGTAATTGTTCACATCAGCGATAGAAAACTAATACAAGCTGTCTGTCAAATAGTTCTTTCTTATTTTTTATTTTTAAAGAAAATTTGGCTTTTTGGTGTGAAAGTGGAATTTTAGATTTTTTAGAATCTTATTCCAGAACATTATCTGTATCTGCATGAATGCGTCGCATCTTATATTCAAGAAAAGGCTATCTGCATGGGTGTTTGCAACAAGACAAGCATAATATAGTGTAAAACCATTTCCCCCCTGTGGTTTTGTCCTTTTCCTGGAAAAGATTTTATATACTAGCACTATGCTGTAATGTTCCTGTTTTAGATCAACATTCGTGTTCATGTTGCTATTTTCAGGAGCTTGAGATCATTTAAATCATTTAATGTGATTGGAAGTGTAATGATGAAAACATGGCTCCTAATTTATCATAAATTTGCTGCATTATCAGGTTAGAACCTTGGCTCTCTTCCTTCCCGTGTCCCACCTCCCTCGTCTCTGCTCCAAGCCTGCTGTTGCTGGAACGTCTGGGTCTCGCCGTGAGCAGGAACCCCAGCGTTTCTGTGTGCCCACAGCAGGACACATGCTTCCTGGCGGCCACTTTATAGGGATCTGGTGCGTGGTTAGGAACCCATCCGGTCAGTAGGGCTGGGTGGGTGACTACATCATTAAAATACACCTCCCGGAGCTAGGTTGGATAGACCAATTGCAGATTCTAGATTTTTAAGGTGCGTGTTGGAAAGCTGTAACAAGCGTTTCTCATCTTCCTTCATGACCACAGTGGAGGTCAGGAGTGAGTTGTCCTGCCCTAAAGGCAAATGGGTTTCTCGGAGAGTTGAAGGGAGGAAGGAGGATGCCTGCACACCAGTGCTCCCGAACCTTCTTCTCTTAACTCCCTCCTTCCCTCCCTCCCTTTCTTTGTCTTGTGCCAGAGACTCCTCAGGGCAGAGCTGCCCCAGTTCCCAAAGGAGGATTCCCGGTCTCACAAAACTCAGGAGGCTTCCTGCCAGAGCTCTGATGTGTCTGCCTGCATTTACACAGAAAAAGGATGATTCAAGGCCTCATGCATGAATCCCCGTCCTCTGCCAGGATGCTCTCAGGGCTTGACTATAGTCTGGAGGTGAGAGTCACCCCCGACTGCTTGTTTCCAGATAACCCTGCAGCCGGGCGCCCCATTAGCGAGCAGCTGGGTTCACCGAGTAACCGGGTATCGCCCGAAGTACTGGGGACTAGATGCATGCACACACAGCGCACATATAAACAGCACGTGCACAGTGCACAACGCACGCGTGCTTGTGCAAGTGCGTGTGCACATGCATGCCACGCGGCCCAGGCATGCTGACTCCACCGGACGGGTGGGGCGGCTACGCTAGACAACTATAAGGCGGGAGACCCACATTTATTCCACAGGGGATCCAGGGCCTTGCAGGAGGCTTCCGTCTCCCGGAGGATCTGGGGGTGGCTAAGCCAGGCTTACTCTGGAGCAGGGTCAGCTCCGAAGCGACGTTCCGGCCTCCCCTTTGTCTTTCGTCCGCGTTGGCCCGCACCCCAGGCGGCGGGGAGGCGTCCTGCCCGGGGAGCCCCCGCGCTCAGATGGCCCCCGCGCCACCTGGCCGGGACAGGGGCGCTGCGGGCGGCTGGCTCAGCCTGTGGTGTTTTGGGTGTGTGCGAGGGGTGACAGATTAGTAAGGGCAAGCTCAAAGGTTATCCAAATACTCCGGATCAGGCATATTTGAGTATGGAAAGGCCAGGGGACATTAATCAAATGTCAGCACGAGGACACTTTGTAGGCTCTTTGTGGCCTGTGTTTGCTGAGCAGGGCCTGGCCCGGGCTCCGTGGGACGTGGGGCGCCCGGCGCGAGGACACACACGGAGAATCGCGCCCGGAGGCTCGGCGGGCGCCGGGAATCCGCGCGTGGGGCTCGGGGACAGGCGCGCGCTCCTGCCACGCGCGTCCGAAGGGCCGCGCCGCGGGGCGGGCTGACGAGTCCCAGTCTGTTCCCATTCCTGCCCCTCTGGGGAACTTACATGAAAAGAGAGAAACATTTTGCATCAAATGATTTTCCCAGAGTGACGACTGAAATGATACTACGCTGGCGACGGGCAGCCGTCTCAGTCATGACATGGGGTCCTGCAGCCTTCCCACCGCGGGCCCTTCCCGCATGGTGTCCCGCCCGCGTCCCGCGTCCCGCATCCCCACGGGACCCTTCCCCGCCCAGGCTCCCCTGCGGCCGCCCCCTTCCTGACTCTCCAAACAGTGCAGCAGCCCCAGTCACCAACTCAAGAGTCTTTTGACAGCAGCAATTAAGCAACTTAATTAATGAGTGAATAAAAATGATAATATTTACTGAATGGGAGCAACCCGTTCTGCATTTTTATTCTAGCACCTGAAGAACACCCCTGAGGAAAACTTCCCCACCCCCAGAGTCCCCGGGTTCCTAACCCTCTCTGCCTCTCCGTGGGTCTCTCCGTTCCCATCTCTCCTTCTGTCTCTCCTTCCATCTCTCCGTCTCTCTGTCTCTGTCCCCTTTCCCTCTGTTTCTTCCTCTCTACCTCCTGCCTCCTTCCGTGTGGGCCCCCCATGCGGCCCCCATGGTGTGAGACACACACGCAAGGCTAATCCCTTTCTTGTTTCCAAGGGAAATAAACTTCTATCTTGGTCATAGTCTTTGTTCGCCCCTAAAAAACCTTATTCATACATGAAGGACAATTTCATGATACTTTTCCGAGGCTGAACTTTACATCAAAGTGGGTGATTAATTACTGATAAGGGTATAATAAAACATTAATGCGTTTTGTAATTAACCAGCTTAGGAACGACATCCCCCATTTCTTCATGAGTGACATGCTCACGAGCACACACACACACACTCACAGAAAACTTTTTTAAAAAATTCTTTATTTGGCTATTAATCTCAGTAGTGCCCTCAATGCATTACATTCTTTTTTAAAGCCACATATATTTTCCTCAATGAAATATATAATCCATCCCGAGTGTAAGAAAGCCCCATGCATAATTACTTCATTGTGACAGACAGTGGGTTTTTTAGCTATTATTTTTGACGGTGCTGTCATGGATGCCAAGTGCATATTGTGGTGGGAACCAGCCAAAGTCAGGAAAACCCACCTGGAGAGCAGCCTCCTTTTTTCTCTCAGGAAAGGTTCCCCAAGTTTGACAGGCCCACCATTCTGGTTAAGCTTAATTAGTCAAGAGAGAAAAGTAACTGACTTCAGAGTGTTACGTTTGGGGCTCCCCCTTTTTTTTCCCTTTCCACTCAAAATGTGACATTCTTTGGAAAAGATAAAGTTCCATGTGGGATCTGTGTTCCACGCTTCCCAACTGTCTTGCCATCCCCGGGTGGGACACGCTCCTCGGGACGCCCCTTCTCTGTCTGCCTTGTGCCCACCTGCCCGGGGAGCTAGAATTCTGGTTCGGCAGAACGGAGGTAAGAAAGTCACTTTGAGACAAATGGATCTATTTCTGGATGAAAGTGGTTAAAACAGAAGCGCGGAGGCCTTGGTGGCTAGAAGGAGACATTAACGCATCAGCGGAGCCTGGTGGAAGGCGCGAGCTCGCAGCCTCCTGGTCCGTGCCGCTGCGCGTCCCTCCCGCGCTCACACTGGCCCTGCCAGTGGGCTTGTCCTGGCCATGAGATGCACCTGATACAAGACGAGTTCAAAAATACGCTTTCCTGTTCCCCTTTCTTTCTTGGGCATCTGCCCCCACCGTGAGAACATCGGCCTGCTGGGGACGTAGGGGACCCGGGTGGACGGTGGAGCCATCCCGGCTGAGACCGTGCCCTCCAGCCGGTCCCCAGCCCAGCCAACAGCTCCAGTCCTCAGAACGACGGCGCCGTCGACTCAAAACGTGTGAGGAACGGTCAGTTAGAATTTCGCACGGCCGGCTTCTGAGGTTTGGGGCACTGGTACTGACGGCTCACTCGTACCGGAGGCTCCCTGCCATGGACGTGTTGGGTCGAGCACCTGCTGGATGGTCAAGGTCGGGCTCGCAAAGAGAGCAGGACGGGCCCGGTTCCGTGAAGAGCCCAGTGATGGAGCGCGGGTCACGAGGACGGGACAGAGTGCACGGAGGACTCCAGCCTGGGCTACAGAAGCGAGGCGGGAGACTCCCAGCCATGTGTCCTCTCCTTCGTGTGTTTCTTGTACATTTTCCATCTTAAATGTCTTCACACGTCGTTGGACTTCCTGGCAGTAAGCGCCGAGAGGGTCCCCACCTCTGTCTCCCCATGGCACAGCAGGTGGCTGGCTCCTGCTCACCGGCAGGTTTGCCGCTGCTGGAAGGACAGGTTAGAGACGTGCAAGAGGGAGAGGGAAGGGGCGGGCTGCGGCGGTGCAGCTTCCCGGGGGAAGAGAAGCACGTGGCTGCGCCAGGCGTCCCTGGGACCCTGCAGAGGCCATCTTCTCTCTGGCTGTGACGGTGGGATCCAAGTCCGACTTTCCAAGCCTCCTGCATCCATTTGTGTTTAATAGTTAATTCTTGACAAGCAAGGCAGAGGGGGCCCGAAGCCAGGACTCCGTGGTGGGGAGCATTGAAGAGATGGGGCACCAACTGCCGCCTGGAGAGAGAAGCTCACCCGTGTGCAGACTCTGTGAGGGGCCCGGGATGGCAGAGGGCAGAGGCCTGGATAGGCACAGGCGTCCCGTCCCCAGCCCCAGGGAGATAGACCAGCACCACAAGTAAGAGCCTGGGGTCTAAACTCAGACCCAGTTTAATTCACCCTCTGCCTCTGTCAGCTCACCCAGGCTCTAGGCCCCGTGTCCTTACCTGCCAAGGGTCACCGTAAGGATTACACTCAGGAATACCGGTGTTTCCTCATTCCCTCAGCACAGCCAGCAACCCTGCAGAGAGGTCAGCGCTGTTTTCGTGATGAATATTGTGTCTGGATCCCCTTGTTTTCCAGAGAATCTCTTGAGCCCTGAGGCAGGTTGGGGTCCTAGGCAGGAAGGAAAGGGACGTCTGAGGGGACACATCAGGGCTCACGGAGAGCCTCACGTTAGCAGTGTGTGACTCTTGCAGGGCAAGACCCCCAAGGGTGATCTTCCTGCCGCCGCCCGGTATCCCTGCTGAACAAAACGGTCCCAGAGAGGAAGGGCTTTGACGCCATCCTTCAGAGCTTTCAAGTCATTCGACTTTAAAATGGAAAAAAAAAAAAAAAAAAAGACAACAAGCGAGCACCGTAGGTGTTGATGACTCTGGACAAGTCACTGGGCCCTGGCGTCCCGTCCGTGAGTGAAACACCAGACTTCCGTGGGGCCTGCCGGCCTTCACCCGGAAAACGTCTCTGTCGGTCTGTCTCTGTCTGTCTCTCTCTCTCAGGGCTAAGATGAGCAGCAGATACGAAAATGTTCATGAGAACGATCTGAAATCTCTGAAAGGCTAAGCAAATATCCAGCACTCACGACCGATAATGTTCCTGTAACCCCCATTCACGGGGAGTTCGCCGCCCGCCACTCACTGTCCCTACCGGCGTATGTGGCCCCGCAGTTACTCTTCCCAACAGTCTTGGAAAAGGCAGACCCGTGTTATCCAGCGGCGCAGGGACCCCTGATGTCACCACACCATTCATCATCTGAGCTCTCCCACCTCTCAGTCTGGCCGTCCGTACCCCAGCGGGCCACCAAGCCGTGAATCCAGTCCCTCCAGCTCTCTCCACGGCTGGTTTGGGTCACTCCCTGAGGTCTCGCTGGTCTCAGGCCTCGGGGGCAATGGGCCGCTGATGCGATCCAAGGAGCCAAGTGGCTACGAAGCCGGCCAGGGTGGAAAGGCCGACCCCGCAGTACGTGTTTTGCTCTCCGGCAAAGAGATCGCATTCGTCCTGAAATCCTGACACACTGCTCGTGCCCGCGGTACAACACGTAGGAGCCCACGCCGGCCGCGTGCATTCCCAGTACTTTCGACCTCCTTTCTAGTCCGCCCCAAGTCTGACAGCTGGACTTCTGAGGACGGTTTCATCCGGGGGACACATGGCTCTGACCCCATACCGCATGAACCGCAGCCCGATTTCCCCTGGAACAGTCCATCCAGACGAGCGTGAGCTGGGTGTCCCCGTGACGCCCGGGTGTGGAGATGGAAGCACACGTGCTCGCCGCCCCAGGCGCGCACCGATGGGCTCTCGGGGGTCGGGCGCCGGGGTCGGCTGGACCCCTCACCTGGTGGGTGCGTCTAGTTACTCAGGAAACGGAAGCAGTAGATACAGTTCTCCCCTCTCAGCCACCTGCTAGCTAATGAGTGACATCATTTAACACTGTTTTGAAAAGAGAGATTTCAAGTTGTTTTGAAAACTGAAGGAAAAATACAAATGTTTGAGTGTTAAACATTTTGCCCAAATACTAAAATGTTAATGTCTTTTTATTATGACAGTTTCACAGGAAAGTGAGCTTCAGCATGCTTGTGGTTGTCAATGAAAATCTTAGCGCTGAGTTTGGTAAACATTATGGCAGTAGAGAGGCGGCTTAAAAATAAAGTTTAAGGAAAAAAGAATGAGAGGTGTTCAGTTTTCTTCAGATTTCCCCCAATTCACTCAACATTCTACTTTCTTTATTTTAGTCCTTTAACTAAAGTTTTAAAAAAAGAATTCAAATTCTACCCACATGCCTTCTGTAATTATTACTGATTTCCAATGATTAAAATATGTGATTTCAAAAAATATAAGATTTTGGTAAAAAATTTGGAAAATGGAAAGGGATGAAAATCACCCCAAACACCAAACCTTAGGAATAATCATATACATATCCATATTATTCTGAAGCATATACATGGTATTCCAAATATTTAAAAACAAAATTTGGGCAATGCTTTAATTAGAAAGTTATATTCTGATTTTGTCTTTCCATATAATTTTTGAAGTAGGGGCTTCATTCCTTTTATTTTTCTTTGTTATATGAGCATATACATTCTTTTTAAGAAAAATAAGAATACAGAAAGGAGATGACTATTACTATCTTTTTAGTTTTTGTTTCCATTTGCATACATTTTGAATAAAAATAGAATAATTATATGTGATTTTGTATACATGCATAATTTAGTAATATAATGACTTAATTTTATAATAATAACATTGTATAACTCTTGTGAATAATAATCTATATGGTTATCAATATTAGCCTTATAATGTGCTACTGTTAAATGACTTATTTAACAAATACACTTATCAGGCACCTAGGATCGTTAGTTTTGTATGATTTATAATGAAGTTACAGACACAACTTGTAGCTAAACATTCATAGATACTCCTAATTATTTCTTTCTGAAATGAGATGTAGAAGTAGAATTTTAATGTCCGGGAATGAAAACACGTTTCTGTCATGTTCAGCAGATACTCTATCATACGGCTCCACCATAATTTGTTTAACCCCTTTTCCATCTTTTGACATTTAATGCACCGCAATGGGTAACCTTGCACCAAACGTTTGTGCTGATTGTAGATGGTTAGGGTAGCTTCCTGGAAGGGGGTTATGGGGCCAGAGAAGGTGAGGAAGTCAAAAGTTAAAATGGGAATTGTCAGATTGCTTATCTGTAGAATCTGGGTCTGATAAAGTAGAAATAAATTATCTCAGTATTTTCAGGTTTTTTTTTTTCCATTTCAGTGAGAAGTACTAGCTATGAAAGAGACCTAGTAGTAATCCTAATAACTGTGTGAGATGGGATGAACGGTTGGAAAGTACCTGATTAGACGGGCGAGCTGGCCACACAGAGGTCTGCAGACGGGAGAAGAGAGAAAAATGGGCACATGTTGGAAAAGAATGAACTGATAAAAGAAGCAGCCCCACTCAGACTCTTCAGTGAGCCGTCATGGTGATCAATCTTTATTGGAACCCAGGCCACTGCTGTCAGCATCTTTAGATAATGCTCTCGTCGGAGCTATGCACTAAGTGACTTTTGCAAGGCAAGGTCACAATTTGGGTGCAGAGCAAGCAGAAGCAAAATGAAGTCTTCCATATCAGCACAGAGCGCCCAAGCCATTCGCAATGGACTTTGTGACTCTCGTTTACGTCCTTCCTTTATGTCATTCAATCACGTGACCTACTTGACTGAGAGTGTGGACATTCATTGGAATAAGGTAGGGGGTTTGCATGGCAGTAATGACATCAATAGTAAAAGTTTGGTATCTTAATACATGATAATCAAAAAAGTAATGAGATAATGAGAAAATAAAACATGCTAATTTTCTGGCTCTTTAGCTCTCCTCTCTTTCTCATCCCAGACGGAGTATCCTCAACACAGGTCAGACAAGTGTAGGAAGAGTGCACGTGGCAGTCACGGCTCCAGGATGTGACTAGGACTGGGCGATACTGAGAACCAAAGGCAAGGTGCTTGACCTCAAGAAGCTCACCATTGAGTAGAGAGATGGCCGTGTGGTTGATAATGGCACTACCATGTAACAAGTGGAGTGGAGGTGTGTACATGGGGTTGCAGCTACCTTCTTTGACTCCGTACTCTTATAGACACCTGAAAAATCACATGTAAGGGGCAAACAAGCAGCTCCCTTGAAGACATGTGGAATTTGCCAGTTGGTCCTGTGGGCTTTCTCTGAAGATTCACACTATATCACTGCATCCCTGGCATTGACCTATGACATGACTGATGGAACAGAGTCCTTCAGGAAAATGAGAGAAAACAGGAGGCTAGCATAGAGTTTTGAATTCTTCACAGGTAAGGACAGACCCTGTTCCTGCCTTTCTCCACTGTGTGCATGGTGGGACCAGGGGTCATGCAATAAGGCAAAGGAACTCCGTCCTTGCCCAGAGAGCGTCACTATGGCAGAAGCATCACGTCCCGCCCTTGTCACCACATCGCACTGTCCACAATTACTCATCATCTCTACCTAGACAGCCCTGGAGAAGACCATCAATTGCCGATGCAATTCAGCAGATACACTTCATAAATTTTAATTACATTCCCACTGAAAATGAATGGTCAGAAAATATAAAACATCTGCCATCCAGATCATTTACATTTTTCTTACAATAAATCATCAACAACATCCAAAACCATAGCTTAAATCATGTGAGTGTGGTAGGTCAAGAAGATGGGATGCCATCCATCGTGGGATAACTCTTTGGATCCCAGCCCTTTTCCTGGGTGTGGGAAGCAGGATGAGGAGACGGGGGTGCCACCCAGCAACCCTCTAGGTGTGGAGAGCATTTTGGCCTGGTGCCCATAACCGTAAGTTCCCAAGTCTTATCTAGAACCTGCTAATTGATCTACTTACTACTATTGTGTCTGTAGTAAAACAGGAGCTTGTGTAAGTAAAAGAGTATTTGGCCAATTATGACTGGGAAAAGCAGGCATTTATCACTCAAGTGGCTTGTTTATCTACCCTGCAGGTAGTAGAAAGAGGTAGCTTCATTTTCAGAAATCAATTTTTATTAACATTATATTCATAAAACTCCCATTTGCCTCTAAGCATCTTCCATGTCGTAAAGCCCGAGGTGGGGGCAGCCCCATAGTGATGGGCCTCCTTGGCAATCCCCTGGCAGGTAGGGGCTCTATGGCTAATGAGAGACTCTCAGGGAAAGCAGCTCTGCGAAGGTGTCTAATTACCCCAGCCACAGACAGAAAGTGGCCTAAAACGGAACTCCTGTGGAAGCAGATTAAGTCACGGAAGGGAAGGTCGGAGGCATCACCAAAGCCTTTCTCGTTCATTTGTGAATTTTCTTTCTTACGTCTGGCTTCCAAGCACTTTCTCCCCCTCAGAAGAAGAGCAGTGATGGGGAACGCTCCTTCTCCTTTTGGTAGAGAAGACTGTCCCTGGCTCTGGGGGAGAGCCCCCGCCCCGCAGTATCAGGGCAGGTGTGGGCGCCAGGAAGGAAACAGGTGTCGAGCCAGGGGTGGTTTCAGAGTTTGAGTCGGACGTGTGCACGACACTGGTACTAAATCCAGCAAGAATCACTGGTGACCATTTTCTTTTTTTCCAAATTATTTTTATCAACATGTAATGTATTATTAGCCCCAGGGGTACAGGTCTGTGAATCGTCAGGCTTACACACTTCACAGCACTCACCATAGCACATACCCTCCCCAATGTCTATCACCCACTCACCCTCTCCCTACCCCCCCACCTCCAGCAACTCTCAGTTTCTTTTGTGAGATTAAGAGTCTCTTATGGTTTGTCTCCCTCCTGATCCCATCTTGTTTCATTTTTTCCTTCCCTGCCTCCTGACTCCCCCCCCAACTCTGTCTCTCAAATTCCTCATATCTGGGAGATCAAGTGATCCAAAGGGGTACATGCACCTGAATGTTTATAGCAGCAATGTCCACAATAGCCAAACTATGGAAAGAACCTACATGTCCATCAACAGATGAATGGATAGAGAAGATGTGGTGTATATACACAATGGAATACTACGCAGCCATCAAAAGAAATGAACTCTTGCCATTTGCAACGACATGAATGGAACTAGAGGGTATTATGCTTAGTGAAATAGGTCAATCCGAGAAAGACCATTACCTTTTTATGAGTAGAAGAGACGCTGGAATTTAACTCAGTGTCTTTTACTTTGCAGCTGACAACATGAGGCCACAGAGCTACAGTGACCTGTCCTTTCACGCCACAGTAGCTGGGGCTCATCTTCAGGCTCTGGGTCTCCTAGTAGCCGATTGAGTGTATCTGCTCGTGTTCCCCTTCTGTGTTTACTGAGCACCGCTATAGGCTCTTCTGACTTAAACAGATACCTCTAAAACAAAGCACTCATTTGCGGTGCAAAAGCTTTTTATCTGGATGAAGTCCCAAGAGTTGGTTTCTGCTTTTGTTTCCCTTTACTCTGGAGATGTGTCTAGCAAGAAGGATTTTGATGGACCCCTGTCTCACATTTAGGTCTTTCATGCATTTTGAATTTATTTTTGTGGGTAGTGTAGGGAAATCATCCAGTTTCATTCTTCTGCTTGTGGCTGCCTAATGGTATATAAACACAGCGGAATATCACTCAGCCATCAAAAAGAATGATATCTTGCCATTTGCATGATGTGGGTGGAACTAAAGGGCACGATGCTAAATGAAATAAATCAATCAGAGAAAGACAATTATTATATGATCCCACTCATATGTGGAATTTAAGAAACAAAACAGATGAACATAGGGGAAGGGAAGGAAAAATAAAATAAGCCGAAAATTGAGAGGGAGACAAACCATAAGAGATGTTTAACTCTAGGAAACAAAGTGAGGGTTGCTGGAGGGGCAAGGGGCTGGGGGCTGGGGTAACTGGGGAATGGGCATTCAGGAGGACATGAGACGGACTGAGAACGGGGTATTGTATGCGACCGATGAATCACTGAATTCTACCTCTGAGATTGATAATAACAATATACCCAAAGAGTTCACATGTGTGTGGAACAGAACTGACCCAGGAAGTCGAAAGAGAATGGTGTAAAATACGGTTCACTTCTCAGTGAAACAACTCCGACCCAGTGTCTGGAATAGCAGACGAGAGCGTGATGTGACCCCTGTGAGGATGACAAAGGCAGTGACACTGGTGAGCCGAGTTCGGGTGCAGGGTACCCAGCTAGCGCTGGGGAAGACCGCACACCTGCTCTGTGTGCTCCTTCTCAGCCTCCCAGATGGGCCCCTCGGGCCTTGATGCAACCTGAGAATGCTACCCGCTTGCAACTTTTCACCGTTGTGCGGGCCACTTTGACCAGACACTCCAAAACTGAGCATACAATTTAACTCTCTTCTTGTCTCTAAAAAACTCTGTATCCAGATTCTGGCTACAGTGTCTTCCCCTGCCTGGTGCGTCTCCTTGCATGTGGGCTCGGGACACCCAGGCAGGTAGAAGGTTCTTGCCCAGGCTCCGTCTAGGTGTGCCTGGGACGTGCTTGACACAGAGCCTTCCTTCAGGGTCTGCTTGGAACCCCAAACTGACTCTGACGTGGCATTTAACAGCTTGCTTTTGCCTTTCTCACTAAAGTAAGCTGGAATGCCTTGTGATTTCAAACAACAGAAATGATTTAATATACGTGAATGCTTGATAAATTCATTAGAATGTATCCCTCAAAGTTAGTGGCAACTTTTCTCTCTAGTGTAGTAATTGTTTTGGTAGAATTTTTTTTTTTTTAGATAAATTCTTAAAGTTTACTGACTTTTTTTTTTTTTTTTTTTGGTCTATTCTATTTTGAGTGAGGATGTTCTGGCTGACTAACATTCTCTTTTCAGATTCAATTGGATATGGTTCTCCACTGTTTCTTGGCTTTAATTATAGTGGAATGTGCCTGCAAGTTGTCCCACAGCTGCCACGTCCTTGTGAAGGGTAGCTGCTTTTGCAAGTCTACCGCTCGATAGCCTCAGTAAAAGTGGACTAGAAGTTGCCATATTTGTCTAGACAATTAAAAATGAGATGCAGTGAAAAAATGGGTCTGAATTTCAGATGGGCGCTTTCTATCCTGCTTGAATGTAACTTGAAAGAATGCAATTGGTTTTGCATTAGCATATTTCTGCTTCTCAGGGGGAAAAATTGTTTTCATTGTAACCATTTCTGACAGGTCTAGAATCCTCTAGAAGACTGAGAATCCTCTCTCCCTAACAGGCAAATATTCCACGCACCTGTAGAATTTAATATAGAAGGTGGATACTATTTTCCTTTCTATTCAGTTTGGTCGATGCCTTGGGCAGTGTAGAATCCTTAAATCTTTCTCATAATTTTCTAAAATCAAAATTTAAAAAAAGAAAAAAAAACTAAAAATATTTATAGGATAAATTTTTCCACATTTCTTATCTTCTCTCAAAACTTCAGTTTGGGGAACTCCTGAAGTAAATTTACTTAATTTTAACGTGCACAAAAGACTAAAATTAAACCTCTCTAAGAAAATGAGATAAATTTTGGCTAAAGAGAAAACAACCATTAAAACTTTCTTGGTCTAGCATTCGGTGAGAAAAGATCTTAGGGGAAACTTGAAAGAAAAACAATGAAGTTAAAGAGAAGGAAAGTGATATGTGCAAACTGGGAACAGTCCAGCCCTGGGGATCAGGGAGCCTCTTGCCCACAGGAGCACTCCACCGACTTGGCATCCAGCTGGAGGCTAGTTCCGAGTTTGTGCTGAATTCATAGTTTACAAAGACAAACAAAGTGACCCAAATACAGTCAATCACAAACAACGCACGCATCTAGCATTATGCCTTCCATTACATCAAAACAGAACTTATGCAGGAGTATGTGTGAGACTCTCTCCCATGTTGGGAAAGACCAATCTGGGAGGCCTGTCATCCCATCGGTAAGCTCATTCAAGGACCAAGAACTGGATCAGAGAAGAGTAGGACCAAACATGTAGGTTGTTATTTTAAAACATAGTAAAAACCAATTATGTGGTTTTCTAAGAATTGTTGACAAATGTGCTTAGTAAAACAATAAAGGAAGAAAAGTTATGAAGGTGACATTCACTTATATTTTAATAACAAAATAATAATTTACACTATATCCAATGAATACAGTTATCCGTATAGGTGCTCCTTATACCGGGATCAACAGGACCTTTGTGAAGAACACACAGCAATGGGAGCCCCACCCTTTCTGTGTCAGACCACATACATCCTAGGGTGAAGTTCTAACGCCTTCAAATTAAATGTAACTATGTGGACAGATTAAAGGAATATACCCCTGAGATGGCATCCTACCGCATGTGTTGACAACCGAAAAATCGCGTTCACTCTTCTATTTCTTCTGACTGTATAGTTCTGTGCTTATCAGTTCCCGGAAATTCCCTAATGTCCCTAAATGTCTTCATGATGACTTTTTTTTTTTTTTTTAAAGAACGAACTGAAGACATTGGTAATCGTCTCTGCTATCCTTGGGTCAGCCTGCTCTATCATGTGTTTTTTCTCTTATTTTCCAACTACCTGTACAACTTCCGGCCGAGCCCCCGAGGTGTTGGTCCAGTGACTCAACTGCTTTCTCTGTAGGAGTCTCTCTGCTACAGAGAATCTTGCTAATGCTGTGTTCTGATCATGAACATCAGCCAGCTTTGTGACACAGCCTCACAGACTCTGCTCAGCTTTCCTTAGTCACAATTTGTTTCCCTGAATTTTGTATGCTTTACAGATTTTCAACGTTAGTGAAGCTTTCTTCTGCCAGGTTGCATCTGTGTATAGAACAGAGGGGGTGGTTTTGGAAGACTTGTGTATTCCAACACTGGGCTGGGGAGACGCAAGCCACTATTCTGGTTTTCACTGAATCCATGTCTCCTACTGGAAATGGGGTCCTTTAGACTGAGTTTTTTACCAATAGGAAAAATGAACATCTTCTAACATGGAACCCACCCCAATAATGTGACCTTGGCTCTGATGACTTCCAATTATTCAGTCAGTTTATTTTTTCCTGACATTGCAAGCTACATGCTTCTTACACATTCCTGCCGAGCAGCAAATGCACTGCCTTTTCTGGTTATTGCTTTAAACCATAATGAAGACCATAGCTATGTATCCGCACCCACCATGGAGTGGTGAGTTCATCCCATCATCTGAGCCCAGTCCGTCCTGGAGGAAAAGGTTTCTCATTTTCAAGAAACCACTTTGGTGTGTCCCACTGGTCTCAGCTCTAGATGCCCTTGGAGCTGGTCCTAGTTTGGACAATATTTGGGAATAGATGTCTCCTTCTCTCTAGCCTCTGCCCCTATTTATCCAACTTTCTGGTGCTTCCAAATATAAATTAGTTAAGAAAGGAAACACAAAAACAGAAGACCCAGAAGACAAAAAATAAAAATAAACAAACGACTTCTACCCATTACATGAATTAATTTTGTTTTGTGTGAACAATTAACTTTCTAAAAAATATTTTATTTATTTATTTGACAGAGAGAGACATGGTGAGAGATGGAATGCAAGCAGGGGGAGTGGGAGAGGGAGAAGCAGGGGGAGTGGGAGAGGGAGAGGGAGAAGCAGGCTTCCCGCTTAGCAGGGAGCCCAATGTGGGGCTGGACCCCAAGACCCTGGGATCATGACCTGAGCTAAAGGCAGGCATTTAACAACTGAGCCACCCAAGTGCCCCTGTCAATGATTAACTTTATATTATCTGACAAATCTGTGAGGATAATACACAAATACATAAACATATGGATATTCATTCCTGGGTTTTAGGGAAAATCATAGCTAGCTGATTTAAAACTGGCATCTCAGGCTCAAGGCTACCTCAGTAAATGATTTGCCACGTTTTTTAAAAAATTCAAAGAGATGTGTGCATTATGTGTGCAATGTGTGCTTGGAGTGAGTGGTTTCTCACCTTTTCTCCCTCTCGGTCACTTGTGATTCACAAGTAACAAAGACGGTGGCCATATGCATTGCTCGTTCATCTGGCTTGGAGTACATGTCGCCGACAGCCAGGCGAGTCAGCGCTGGTTAACCTCAGTGTATTCTGGGCCTGATGAAACAGGCTAATCATGCATATGCTGAACAAATATTAATTCTGAGTAGGAGCCCTGCCATTTTGTGAATTCATAAGAAATAAAGAGATGTACAGTTAGGCTGAGGACGTATCTCTTTTCTATAAAGATTTGTTTATTTATTTGAGGGAGAGAGAGAGACTGTGTGTGTGTGAGCAGGGGGGCAGGGGCAGAAGGAGAGGGAAAGAGACTCTCCAGCAGACTCTTTGCCAACACAGAGCCCAACGTGGGGCTCTATCCCACAGCCCTAAGATCATCATCTGAGCCGAAATCATGAGTCCGACTCTCAACCAACTGAGCCACTCAGGCTCCACAGTCTTTTCTTAAAAACAACAAAAAAGCCATTAAAGTCTACTTCTTATCCACTTTATATTCTTCCGATGTTCCTCCCTAGTTTCATGTTCGAGTAGAGTGATTTGGATATGTTACTACAGGGTCAGGATGGGAATAAAACAGACTTTCTGCACATGTTTCACACTGTAATTTACTACTGGTTATTGTACAGCTGATGCTCTAGAAGGCAAGCACTGATGTGAGAGACTGCCCCATGGGGTCCTGCTGCCCAGACCTCCCCATGTGCCCACTAGGTGTCTTCCCATGACCCAGCCCAGTCTACCTTCTCCAGTGCTCCCTCCTGAGCTTTTTGCCCTTTTCTCATTGGAGCTTATTCAAAACATTTTTACCAAGATTTTTTCTTCTAATTTTGATCAGATGAAATCAAATACTTTTTTACTATTTTGCCTGCAATATTCTTTTTCTTAGATGATTTGCATTTTCTATATATTCTTTCACTTTCGCTTTCACTTTGCCGTCTCTCCTGACGTTTCTTAGACCATGACCCTGTTCTCTCTCAGTGCAGTCACAGGCTGCTGGATCGGCTCTATCAGGTTTTAAGACACAAAGTCAAGCTCCAGGTATCTCAGATGGTGGGTTTTTATAAAGACACCAAAAGAAGAGTGACAATATGACATATTGTCCTTGTCCAAATCAGGGCTCTCTGAGAGTAAAAAGAAGGTGAGGTTGTGTGGAGCTCAAGCTTCTCCGATTTTACTTCTTTACTCCCTGGTATTTTATCTTCTCCACATGATCTGAGACGACTCATGGTCATATCCAGTTTCTTGCCAGCGGGAAGGGGGACAGGTAGGTGTGAGCAGATTCCGTTTCCCAGTGTGTCCTCTACCATTTGTGTCCCTTCCATTCATATCACTTGACTTCCACTCATACCTTGTAGGCCAGAATGCAGCCATCTGCCTTCTACTAGCTTCGAGGAAGCCTAGGAATTGTAGTTCCTCCTCTGAGAAGCCAGATTTCACGAATTCCATTGATACGAGGAAGGAGGAGCAAATAGGCACTTGGGCCAATCTGTGGTTTCTGCCACAGTCAGCAGTACGATGCTGGAGGACGTATTCCCATTGAGACAGGAAATTCTTGCTGTTGTTCCCTCTTGGTAACTCCGATCTGTGTTTTGTGGTCTTCAGCTGACCATACTGTGATACATTCCATGTAGCATTTACAGGAGCATTGCTGTCTTAACGCAGAAGTTCTCATTAAGAATCACACAGATCGGGACGTCTGGGGGGCTCAGTCAGTTAAGCGGCTGCCTTCGGCTCAGGTCATGATCCCAGCGTCCTGGGATTGAGTCCCACATCGGGCTCCTTGCTCCGCAGGGAGCCTGCTTCTCCCTTTGCCTGTGCTCGCGCGCTCTCTCTCTCTCTCTCTGACAAATAAGTAAAATCTTTAAAAAAAAAAAGAATCACACAGATCTCTAATGGTGAAGGTATTATTTTAGTAAATTACATGAAAAGCTTTTTCATTCATTCATTTCCTTACCATGACATTTTATTTAACTTAACCGCAAAATCTCAAAGTGTTTTCAAGAGTCTAAAACTCTCTGAGGCCCTTTTCGTTTCGTACACACTGCATTATAATGTAGAGCTGAAATCCCCCTTTATCAAAGTCTAAAAATCTGTAAGTCTGAATTTATTTTTTTTTCATCTTTCTAAACATTCCATCATATCGAGGAGATGATGATGCTCGTTATGGCCATTAAGATTCCGATGCAATTAAGTTGTATTCCGGTTAAGTGATGGGATGTGATCCCTTCTCGGAATGGGACAATTTGCTACAGGCCCACAACTTCCATATCCTCATTAATTTGCAAGGCTGTTTTAGGACATGCATTCTTGACCCTGAATGACGTACATCTTCCAACTTTGAGCAAGTCATTGCATTAAGGCTCTCAGATTATAACATCCCATCTTAAAAAATCCCTCGCCGCCATTGTCCCCAGGAAAGTCTCTGGAAGTGCTTCTGTGCTTTGTTTGTGGTCACTTAGATAATAGGAGAGCTCCCCCTGCTGATTGACATCGGGGACTCGTGGAGGAGGGGCCCCCCTGAGGCCCTGAGCTCTTCATCACTGCACTGATGCTCAAGCAAAGACCTAGATGAAAATCAAAAGAAGCCTGTTTGACATTGGCTTTTGAAATACTTAAAAACATCAGCATTTGTCAGGTAGAAAGATTTTCATTTCAAAGTTCTAGCAGGTTATTATTATTCCAAGCAATGGAGAGTTAAAAAAGGTTGAACAACTATAATGATGACGGTGTCTGAGTGTGGGGAAGGATCAGGTTTTATTGTTTGTTTGCATAAAACTATCTCACTTAGCTTTGTTTGGGGTACGTCGAAGAAAGGTTGGCTAATTAGACCATGCAAATCACTTTGTCTTCTGAAAATTAATTAAGCTTTCATGGCCTTCCCAGGTTACAGGGCCAGGCTCACATCCCACACAGTTCCTCTGGAGTTCCGTAGGAGGTGAGCCTGTCTCAGGCTGAGCTGTCAGATGACTCCATCACGGGAAGAGTGGAGTTTAGTAATGTGGCGTTTGAAAGCTTGTTCAAGTTGTAAAGTGTTGGATTCTATTTTTATTAAATCACTTAAACTTTCAACATAGTGAAAAAGATTTATTTAACATACATTTCACAAGCCATTTTGAATGCATACTTTTGGGGGAAAAATACAGCAGAGGACGTTTTTAAAACTGAAGTTATTGTCCTGGAGGGAGAAGACAAATGAGTTAACTATTGAAGTCCTATTGTTCCGTCAGACTGTCCAAGAAAGCATTTAGGATTTTGTATTTGTAGTGTTAGGAGGAAGACATGTCCTTCAGAACTGTAGATGTAAATTCTCTTTATTATTTGGGAATATTGCATATGATCTACATAAATTTGTAGAGGTTGACGAAAAATGCGTTATTGTAAGAACCCCCAAGTAGGAAGCATCTGGAGAAGAATGTGATGTGGTGAGCTGGGTAAAAATGCCAGATCTATGTGAAGAAAGGCTGTTTTTGGCAATCTCCTTTTGTGTCTGAATTTTTTTTCGAGATATGATATTTATTGAGATGTGATTCATGTGCCATAAAATTCTCCCACTTAAAATATACAGTTCAGTGTGCTTCCTTGATTTACAGAATTGTGTCGTGATCACCACAATCATATTTAGAAAATTTCATCTTCTCCAGAAGAAACTCTGTACCCATTAGGGGTCACACCCTTTGTCCTCTCACTCCCCCAAACCTCCTCACCAGCCCCAGACAGATACAGACCTACTTCTGTCTCTGTGGATTCACCTATACTGGGTATTTCATATAAATGGAATAATATAATATTTGAACTTTTGTAACTGGCTTCTTTTCATGACCTACCATTTGTTTGTCTTTGTAGTACATACACCTGCTTCATTCCTTCTTCTTCTTCCTCTTCTTCTTTTCTTTTCTTTTTTTTTGTATTGCCGAATAGTATTCCATTGTATGGACATACCACATTTTGCTTATACATCTAACAGTTAATGGATATTTGGGTTGTGTCCACTTTTTGGCTATAATGAATAAGTGTTAGGAACATTCATTCTGAGTCTTTGCACCAACATATGCTCTCATTTACCTTGGGTAGTTACTAGGAGTGGAATTGCTGGCATATATGGTGTCTCTATACTTTATTTATAATGTATTATATTTACATTGTGAGCTCCTGGAAAACACTGGAAAACAGTTTGACTCTATTCACCAGAAAGGTGGGTTCTAATTTCTCCACATCCTTTCCAACATTTGTTACTGGCTTTTTTTTTTTTTTTATTATTACAGTCTTTCTAATGGATGCATGCATGTGTCTTATTGTGGTTTTGATTTGTATTTCTCTACTAGGTAATGACACTGAATATCTTTCCATGTCCTTTTTCATCACTTGTATTTCTAAAGAAATGTCTGTTCAAAACCTTTGCCCATTTTATAGTTGGGTTATTCTTCTTAAAAAAATTAATTGAAGTATAGTTGACATACAATACTGTATTAATTTCAGGCATATGATACACTAATTCAGCATTTATATACATTCATAAATGTTCATCATGATAAGCACAGTCACCATCACCATGTTTAGCTTATTCTTATTACATTTTAAGAATTTTTTAAAAAAATATATCCTGAATATAATGAAATTGAAAACAGGAAATCAATAGAGAAAATTAAAAAAAAAAAACCTGGTTCTTTGAAAAGATAAATGAAATTGATAAGCTTCTAGCTAACTAAGAAAGAGAGGGCATAAATTACTAATATCAGAAACGAGAGGACATCACCTCAGATTCAGGGACACTATGATTTCTCCCCCCACAAATTTGGTAACCTAGATGAAACAGACCAATTCCTTGGATAACAGATTGTGCCAAAACTCACATGAGGAAAAATATGCCATCTGAATAGGCCTACATATATTAAACAAATTGGATCAATAATTATGCAAAAGCAAAAGTAAAAGCAAAAAGCACCAGGCTAAGATGAGTACACTGGTAATTTCTACCATTTCTATTTAAGGAGGAAATTATACCAATTCTGTATAGTTTCTTTCAGAAGAAAGAAGCAGAGGGAATACTCCCTAATTCATTCTAGGAGATGAACATTACCCTAACATCAAAATCAGACAAAGACATTACAAGAAAAGAAAATAACAGACCAATATGTCTTATGAGCATAGATGCAAAAATCCACCCCCCAAATATTAGCAGCCAAATGCAACAAGGAATAAAAAGAATTATGCACCATGACCAAATGGAATTTACTGCAGGAATTCAAGACTAGTTGTTCAACGCTAAAAAACCAATTAATGTAATCATCATATCAACAGTGAATGAGAAAACTCACATGCTCATATCATACAATAGATGCAGAAAAAACATTGGACAAAACCCAACACCTAATCTGATTAAAAGCCCTACAAACTAAGAACGAGGAAACTTACTCAACTTGATAAGGAACATTAACAAAATCCTCCTGCTACATTCATATTTAATGGTAATTTATTAGAAGATTTCTTTTGCTACGATCAGGAACAAGGCAAGGATTTCCCTCTTACCACTGCATTTCAACATTGTCTTGGAATTCCTAGATATATAATATGGCAAGAAAAGGAAATAAAAGATATATAGATTGTGAAGGGAGGAAAAAAACCCTATTTTGGTTGAAAGGTGACATGGTCATCTGTGTAGTAGATCTGAAGGAATAAATAAGAAAACTGGAACTAATAAGCAATTATAACATGATTCTAGGATACAAGGTTAATATACGACAGTAACTTATTTTCCAATATTACCAGTGATGAAGATGTGAAATTTGAAATTTAAAACACAATACCATGCACATTAGCATCACCTCAAAATGATGTAAATCTAACAAAATATGTAAAAAACCTACACAAAAAACTTCAAAACTTGAAACAAATAAAGAATTAAATAAATAGAGAGACTATAATTATAGATAAGAAGAATCAATATTGTTAAAAAGTCAGTTCTTCCCAAGTTGATCTATAGATTCAATGTAATCCCAATCCCAAATTCCAGAAAATTATCTTGTGGATATTGACAAAGTGACTTTTAAGTTTATATGGAGAGGGAGGAGACACAGAATAGCCAACTCATTATTGAAGGAGCAGAATGAACTTGGAAGATTGACACAGCCTGACTTCAAGGTTTGGTGTAAAGCTACAGTAATCAAGGCAGCCTCATGTTGGGTCAATGGAAGAGAATGGAAAGAGAGATCAATGGGAGAGAATCAATGAGCCCAGAGATATATCAACTCATTTTGACGAAGGAACACAGGTAATGCAATGAAGATAGGATAGTTTTCTCAACAAATCGAGCTGGGACTGGGCATTAACATGGAAAAAAGAAAAAAAATCTACACAAGACCTTGTACTTACCCCAAGAATGAGCTCAAAATGGATCATAGACTTAACTGGAAGTTGAAAAACTGTAACACTTCTGGAAGGCATCAGCAAGAGAAAACCTGGATAACCACGGGTGATGGGTGATGGGTGATGGGTGATGCCTTTTTAGACACAACACCAGAGGTACAATCCATGAAATGGAGAACAGATATGCTGGACTTCACTGAAATGAAAAACTTAGAAAAATGTATTTATAAGTGACAAATCTGATGAATGACTATTATTCAAAATATGCAAAGAACTATTGAAACTCAAAATGTGAAAATAAACAACACAATTAAAAAATGAGCAAAAAATCTGAACAGTCACCTCACTAAAGAAGATATACACATGGCAAATAAGCATATTGAAATACGTTCTACATCATATGTCCTCAGGAGGCTGAAAATTAAAACGATGAGATATCTTGTACACCTGGTAGAATGGCCAACGTCTGAAATGCTAATACCACTGGTGGTATAGACTGGTAGGGCCACGACCATGACCACTGCCACTACCTACCACGACCACTACCACTACCACGACCACTACCACTACCACTACCATGACCACTACCACGACCACTACCTACCACGACCACTACCACTACCACGACCACTACCACTACCACTACCATGACCACTACCACGACCACTACCTACCACGACCACTACCACTACCAC
>PISX010022080.1:0-32409 GCA_004024625.1 Mellivora capensis
CCCTCATAGGCTTTTGAATTTAATAATTTGTGCGTTTTGATTGTGTAGGAACTGAAATTTCTAGTAAAATTTCCAGAATTAGCTAAGGGTATGTTTAAATCACCACAGAACTCTCATCTTTTTAAAAGTATTCTGACACCTTGCCTTGAATCACATCATGATGAAGATTCTTGTCAATTATCTGCAAGCAGGTGAATGCTTTAGAATGTCATGTGTGGGCAATCACCTGGGACAGGCGTTGACTTATGACTTCTTAGTGTTACTGAAGATACATACATTCCATGGTTGCCTCATTATAGAGACCAATGATGATGTCCGCTAATTTCCTAGATCTTTGAGAAAACCATAAGCATCTGCATACCTGCTTCTTCAGAGCAGACTTCTTTATTTGCGTGGTAAACACTGGTTCTTATGCTACCTTGAAAACTAGGCTAAGCCCAGGTAACTGATGGGGAGGATTCAGAAGTGCTTCTTAAAAGAAAAACAGGGTATCCAGATTTCCATGGAGTCAAGTTTTAGGTTGAGAAGTACTACTATTCTTTTGGTCCTGCATATCAAAAAGCAGTGTTTCTGTGGTAGCCTCCTGGTAAAGGTCCCAGGAACTGTTAATGCTTCTGACCTTCTAAAGCCCTGCCAAGAGACAAGGCTTAGCAGAGAGATAGTACTCGGGAAATCAGACTGAAGACTTTTAAAGCAGTTTTGCAAATTCTGAGCAGACATCTTTGGTTCTGTTTTTTCCTTGTTGCTTTGAGCCGTGAGCCCCCAGGTACTCAGCTGGGCCTTAAAGGTGGTAGTGGACAGTGTCGGATAGGACACCCACCTCTCAGCCCACTGGAGTCTTGAATGTAAATGTACAGGAAGTGGGAGCTTGTATTATCACCAACACATCCAACCTCTAGGGCTTGGTGGTGTGGGGATATGTGTGAGCACATGGTACTGCTTTTCTTCTTTGAATTTTGAACCCCCCACACCCTTTAGAAAGATAGCCCAGTGAGTTCAGGCTGCCTAATACCACTTCCTTAACCCTCTCCCAGGTTTTAAGAAAAGTGTCTCAGGGGAAATTGTGTACTTCCACCATGCCCAATTGGAGAAAAGAAAAATGTATCTTCCAGGGGTACCTGGGTGGCTCAATAGGTTAAGTGTTCGAGTCTTGATTTCGGTTCATGTCATGGTTTTGGAGTCAAAAGGTTGAGCCCTGAGTCAGGCTCCATGCTGGACATGGAGCTTGTTAAAATGACCTCCCCCCACCCCTCCTCAAAAAAATGAAACTTCCAGCCATGTCGGCAGGGTGAGCACTCACAATAGCAGCCTCTGAAGGGGCTTATTTGGCACTCTCATTTAGGGGAATCCGCCCCTGCAGGTAGGCTCCTAATGTATGTAGGAGTTTTTCCTCCCTCCGTGTCATGAATATGCATGAATTTGCCTGTAATTAGGTCACAGAACAGATGCCATTAATCATATCATTACCAGGGGAGATGATCTATGGTACCATATAACCAGAGGTACTAAGGTTTTATCCATATCTGGAGCTTCTTGCTTTCATTTATGAAGTGATAGTACAGAAAGGCCTAGTATAAAGCTGAAATACTTGCTTTCTGTTTAGAACAGTGTACTCTCAGGAGCAGATGTTATCTGGCATGGGAGGACTTGCTTACTTATGCCAATGATCACTAAACAACAGCAACTAGAAAACAGCCCTGGTGCCCAGTGCCTGCTGCCATTTCTCATTCTTGTCAGAATGTCTTCAATTGCCCAGGGGTATATTTTCTCCTTGTTGTTATTGGTTTAATTATGGCAGTGCCATCCTATGGGAGAGAACTAATTAACCTCCTGTCAAGAAATCAACTCTCCTATATTGTATGTGACATTAATGCCCTTGTGTGTTTCAGGGCAGTTTTTAAAGGTACTTTTCTGTTTTTTGTTGCTGTTGACACCTGAGTGGAAGCCGTTTTCTACCAAATACAGATGTATGCAACTCTCCGAGGCAGATGTAGGTATTGTATTGCTGTTAATAAGTATAAATAAAATGATGACCAACAGGATAATTTAGTGAACTAGAAACAATTTCTCATTGTTAAAATGACCTCCCCCCACCCCTCCTCAAAAAAATGAAACTTCCAGCCATGTCAGCAGGGTGAGCACTCACAATAGCAGCCTCTGAAGGGGCTTATTTGAAGGGCGTATTGAAGGGAGTATTTACTACCTGAAGTATGCAGAAAGGAGATACAGAAGTGAAGAAGGAGAGAGAGGGGAAGAGAAGGAGCCAGAAACTCACATTCCCTGGCCTCCTGCCACAGATGAGGCACTTTGGAGCCCCACCACCCTGCAAAGTGGGATTTATTCTTCTCATTGCAGACATCAGAAAAATTGAGTTGCTGAGAGGTTGTAAAAGTAAAACACAGAGCCAGTGGGCACACTGAGATTGCACGATTTCAAAGTCTGGGCTTTTTGTATAGAAACAAGTAATAGCCATGTAGCGCCCGTTACCTTCGCAGGCACTCTTCCATCTGAGATATCCTTCATCATCCCCAGCCATCCAGTATGTGGATTTCCTTCTCAGAGCAGATATTTATGTCTTTATGCGATGAACCATTTTAACTGTATTCCCGAATCCATTTTAAGTTGCAAGTCTTGTGTTTTTTTTTTTCTGTCTTCCCTTAGTCCCATTTTGGGTGCCATCTTTTAAATTATATATTCGTGGTACTTGTCATAACTCCTTTCCAAAAGAGCATAAGGCATAAATAAATAATAATGATTTTCATAGTAACCCCATATGGTAAACGTAATCACTCCCTTTATATTAGAGAAGCCACTTGCCTAGTCCCACACCTTTTTAAAAAATTTTGATTTTTTAAAATTTAAATTCAATTAATTAACATATAATATATTATTTGTTTCAGGGGTATGGGTGTGTGATTCATCAGTCTTATATAATACCCAGTGCTCATTACAACACACACCCTCCCCAGCATCATCACCCACCCACCTCATCCCTCCACCCATTGTTTCATATGATTAAGAGTCTCTTATTTTTTTTTCACACCTTTTAAGTAGAGGCATTGGGACCTGAACCTAGTTCTTTTGATCCTATGCTTGTTTCACCTCACCACATGACCGATTTTTTTTTTAAATTTTTTAAAAGACTTTTATTTATTTATTTATTTGACAGAGAGAGAGAGAGAGAGAGAGAGAGAGATCACAAGTAGGCAGAGAGGCAGGCAGAGAGAGATGGGGAAGCAGGCTCCCAGCCTAGCAGAGAGCCCAATGTGGGGCTCGATCCCGGGACCCTGAGAACATGACCTGAGTCAAAGGCAGAGGCTTAACCACTGAGCCACCCAGGCACCCCTGATTTCTAAAATCAGTCGAGGACAAAGTACTAGAAGTAAGGACACTTGAATACATAACTTATACTGAAGGGTGGAAGAATAATGCACTCTTTAAGGAAAGAGAAAATGAACCAGAAGGAACATTTTCACCTATGTGGTAAACCAAAAACTAAGTGGGAGTTAGAATATTATTAGAATGTTTCTGTAGAGCCAAATACATTAATTTTTGTCCCTGTTTTTGTTGTTTGAGTCTATTAATTCACACAAGTAGAGGAATAATTTCCAGACCCAAGTTGGTGGCTGAGATCTTATTTCTTTACTGGACTATTCAGTGAGAGTGACTCCATCTCCGTTAGAACCCTTACTAAATATTTTTCTAGGATCTTCTGAATAGAACACACTATATATAATTTGAAGGTACAGTGTCTTCTCTGTTGAGGTTTAAAAATAACAGTAGACTTAAATCTATTTTTCAGCAAGGTAATGCGCAAATAAGTGTTACTTCTTAACAGGTAACATTTGAATCCACATTTATATATAAATACCCTTCCATTTCAATGTTTGAGACCTCTGGAAAAAACATTAAAGTTAAGCCAGTCCCACCTCCTTGCACTGTGTACATGACAAAACTAAAGCACAGAGAAGGTAGATTTTTGTAGTTATCTAATAGGTGATGGCCTCTCAGCTCTGAGTAACCTGGGTGTGAAGACTGGACTTATCCTGTAGACATTTTACAGCAAACTTCTATACTACTCATCCATATGGATTTTGTCATTGACTTCATTGTAGGAAAGTCAAGTAAAGTTGACCTCCTGCTTAAGATCACATTTCTCCAGCACGGTAAGGCAGAGCATTGTCCCCAGCATCCCCGGGTGACTTCCTGTCCTAGTTCTGTCTTAAAACACATCATTCATCCCATCCACTGAAGAAGCTAGAAAGCTGCTAGGAAGAAGTCACTTCTGAGCCTCAGATACAATGTCTAACAAGAATGTATTGCCCTTTCTAAGAGGAAGTAATGCTGAAAGGACTTGGTCAGATTTCAAGACATTGAAGGAGCCACATTTTCTTGTGGGAAGAATGCCAGACATGGGCATGGAGGTCTGCTGCTTCCTCCACCTAAATTATGTTTAGAACAAGAGGTTGGCCCTAGATTTGTTTCTCTTGCCCTTCTATCACCATATTGCCAGGTAAGTGGGATCTTTCTTCTCTTCTCACAGAAACATTTAAGTATTGAAAAGTTCTCATTTCATTTAGCTTGGTAGCTGGAAGGGAAAGACCATCTTGAAGTCTCAAGCCTCTCCATCAAGGACTCTTGTCATATTTACCAGGGCATTCTGCATTGTGGGTCATG
Organism: Mellivora capensis; assembly: GCA_004024625.1. Taxonomy (NCBI): domain Eukaryota; kingdom Metazoa; phylum Chordata; class Mammalia; order Carnivora; family Mustelidae; genus Mellivora; species Mellivora capensis. Next base: position 4,678 of record PISX010022080.1, read on the forward strand.
GGCACCTGGCAAGTGGTAAGGTGGAGGTTTATTTCCTGGTTTCCGTTGTCCTATGTGCATATTCCCCCTATAGGAAACCATAGGGCTTGAGATGAGAGAGGGGCCTGGTGGGATGAGGATGAGGAGCAGGGCTCACTGGGGAAACACAGATTTGGGACCTTTCTGTACTCTTCTGGCTCTGTGGCCATGCCATTGCCTCATCTCTTTCTCTTATGTGTCTCTCCTTGAATGCACATTAGAAAGCCTTTCTTCCTGGGATCTACACTGGGAAAGGGCAGTTTCTGGATGAACACAAATCTCAGAATGTGAGATGAGAGACCAAAGCGGTCCTGGCCCTGTTGGTTGAGCCCAGGATAGAGACTGCCCTATTTCTGGATCTTCTAGTCATTGATTAAAAAAAAAAAAAATTCCTCTATTATCTAAGCCATTTTGCGCAGGCTTTCTGTTAATTATAACTGAAAGGATTGTAAACCAGCAGAGGTGACTTCTGAGGCAGGGAAGTTTGAGGAGGGGAGGAGTGGAGGAGGGCAGAGCAAGTGTATAGAACATGGCCGGATAAATAGAAACTTCACTCCTTCCAGATTTTGTCTGCAGATGATCTTCATTCGAACTGGCTGTCCCTCCCACTTACCTCTTACCTTCCTCCCTCCTCCCCTCATATTCTCTCTTTCTTCCTCAGTCTCTTTTTTTTTTTTTAATTTTAATTTTTTTAAAAAATTTATTTATTTGTCAGAGAGAGAGGGAGTGAGAGAGAGCGAGCACAGGCAGACAGAGTGGCAGGCAGAGGCAGAGGGAGAAGCAGGCTCCCCGCCGAGCAAGGAGCCGGATGTGGGACTCGATCCCAGGACGCCGGGATCATGACCTGAGCCGAAGGCAGCCGCCCAACCAACTGAGCCACCCAGGCGTCCCCTCTTCCTCAGTCTCTTAATCTCTTTCTGTCTTCCAGAGTATTTCCAGGGGCAGTATGGGTTAATGACAGTATCTTTTACTTTAATAGAAAACAGTGCTGAGTTCAAATCCCTTTGCTAACAGTCCCAAGACGTGGCCTTATCCATGACACTTAACCTCTCACAGTCTGGTTGCCTTGTGTGTAAAAGAAAGATCATACCTGCTTCATAGAGATGGGGGGGGGTGTTGATGAATAAAGCAAGGACATGAAACTCATAGCACAGACTTTGCTCAATACACATATATGTTCTCCTTCTCTTGATTTGATGGTCTGAGAAAAGATGGCCTAACAATTAGGTTCTGGTTGGATGTTGAAACATTATTCAAAAGTAGCTAATCCTATGTAACTGGGGTTTCAAATTGCTGCCACATTTTGTAAGGCCTGGAGTTTTCTATAATTAATGAAACACTTTCCCAAACAACTTGTCAGTAATAAGAATCCCAGTGAAAGAGCAAAATCTGGCTTTTGAAAGAGGTACTGATGAGTGTCCTGATGGTCTCTTTTTAAGCGGAGCAGCTTTAGAGCAGTTACAAGATCTTGCTCTCCGAAACCATAGGGGGGCTCATTGTAGGGCGCCTACATTAATTCGGGAAGATACCATTATCTGTGCCTGGAGCAAATTTGCAACTATGGCAAATACCTGAAGTCATATGTTTTCTTTACTAGCAAATCCTATATGGTTACATTCATGGGAGTCAACAGGCTCTCTGTGGACTTCTGACTGAATGGTACCGGTGCATTGCAAGAGCTCTTTGTGCTGCTTTCCCATGATAAACCAAATGCTTTTCTTAGAAATAGCTGACCCTTCCGAGTTTCATGCAAATTTCTGGTGTCCCCTCCTTAACAGTAGAGGCAAGGGAGAGCATATGTCTATGGTTAGTTCCATTCTGAGGCAGTTTTGTGGAGTAACTACTGCGCGCATGCCTGGGGGAGGCTGTACAGCTGAACAGCTGAGTGTTCTGTTGCAGTGTGTTAAGGTCTCTGTGGTCTGTTTAGGATTCCTTCTCAAGTTTATTACCAGACTTTTATATATGTCATTTGTTTCCTATTTTATGCTGTTCCAAATTGTAAACATGCCACAAGTAATTTCCCTTCCTCTTCTTCTTTTAAACCTTATTTTCTTTGGAATGCCCACAGACACATCTTGATATTCTGAGGCGCTGTTGGTTATGTGTGCCTCTGGAATCAGACTAATTTTGACCAGGAGAACTGGCATCTTCGAGGTATCATGAAAAAGGTCTCCAAATCAGTATTCTAGACCTGGGAAATGCCATCTCATTGTTCGATCAAGCGAATGTGGGCCACAGGGAAACAGAATGATGGATGTATTGGGATTCTTTGATGCTGTGGATGAACATTTTTAAAAAATAACTTTGTATTTTGGAATAATGTTACATTTGTAGAAAGGTTGCCAAGAGAATACAGAGAGTTTCCAAACATTCCTCACCAATTTTCCCCTCATTGTTAACGTTTTACATTACCACAATACATTTGTCAGAACTAACAAATCAACATTGTTACCGTACTATTAAGTAAAATCCAGATTTTATTTGTATTTCACAAGTTTCCACATTAATGTCCTTTTTCTGTGCCAGGAGCCAATTCATGGTACCACAGTGGAATTAGTTTTCTTTTCTCCAGAATCTCTGGTCTGTGACAGTTTCTCAGTCTCTTTTTGGTTTTTAGGATCTTCACGGTCTTGAGGAGTTCCGGCCAGGCATTTTCTTGATGCTCTTCATTTTGAATATGTCTGATGTTTTTCTCATGGTTATACTAGGGTTATGGATTTGGAGAAGCAAACCACAGAGTGTGTCTTCCTCATCAACTTGACATGTTATTATGGACATATGAGATCAACATGACTTTTCACTGATACAGTTAACCTTGATCATTTGATTTAGGTAGGGTTTGACAGGCTTCTGCACTGTGAAGTTAGTATTTTTTACTTTTCTATACTCTATTTTTTAAAATTTATTTGTCAGAGAGAGGGAGAGAGAGCGAGCACAGGCAGACAGAGTGGCAGGCAGAGGCAGAGGGAGAAGCAGGCTCCCCGCCGAGCAAGGAGCCCGATGTGGGACTCGATCCCAGGACGCTTGGATCATGACCTGAGCCGAAGGCAGCCGCTCAACCAACTGAGCCACCCAGGTGTCCTTCTATTCTATTTTTAATTTCTTGAGGTATCTCCACATTGTTCGCCAAAGTGGCGGCACCAACTTGCATTCCCACCAACAGTGTAAGAGGGTTCCCCTTTCTCCACATCCTCTCCAACACACGTAGTTTACTGTCTTGCTAATTTTGGCCATTCTAACTGGTGTGAGGTGGTATCTCAATGTGGTTTTAATTTGAATCTCCCTGATGGCTAGTGACGATGAACATTTTTTCATGTGTCTGATAGCCATTTGCATGTCTTCATTGGAGAAGTGTCTGTTCATGTCTTCTGCCCATTTTTTGACATGATTATCTGTTCGCTGTGTGTTGAGTTTGAGAAGTTCTTCATAGATCCTGGATATCAGCCTTTTGTCTGTACTGTCATTTGCAAATATCTTCTCCCATTCCGTGGGTTGCCTCTTTGTTTTGTTGACTGTTTCCTTTGCTGTGGAGAAGCTTTTGATCTTGATGAAGTCCCAGAAGTTCATTTTTGCTTTTGTTTCCTTTGCCTTTGGAGACATATCTTGAAAGAAGTTGCTGTGGCTGATATCGAAGAGTTACTGCCTATGTTCTCCTCTAGGATTCTGATGGATTCCTGTCTCACGTTGAAGTCTTTTATCCATTTTGAGTTTATCTTTGTGTATGGTGTAAGAGAATGGTCGAGTTTCATTCTTCTACATATAGATTGAAGCAGTGATCAAAAACCTCCCAAAAAACAAGAGCCCAGGACCTGACGGATTCCCTCGGGAATTCTACCAAACTTTCAAAGAAGAAATAACACCTATTCTCCTGAAGCTGTTTCAAAAAATTGAAGCAGAAGGAAAACTTCCAGACTCTTTTTATGAAGCCAACATTACCCTGATCCCCAAACCAGGCAAAGACCACACCAAAAAGGAGAATTTCAGACCAATATCACTGATGAATATGGATGCTAAGATTCTCAACAAGATCCTAGCAAACAGGATCCAACAGCACATTAAAAAGATCATCCACCATGACCAGGTGGGATTCATCCCTGGGTTACAAGGATGGTTCAACATTCACAAATCAATCATTGTGATAGAACAAATCAATAAGAGAAGAGAGAAGAACCACATGGTCCTCTCAATTGATGCAGAAAAAGCATTTGACAAAATCCAGCATCCGTTCCTGATTAAAATGCTTCAAAGTATAGGGATAGAGGGAACATTCCTGAACTTCATAAAATCTACCTATGAAAGACCCACAGCAAATATCACCCTTAATGGAAAAAAGCTCTCAGTCTTCCCGTTGAGATCAGGAACACAACAAGGATGCCCATTCTCACCACTCTTGTTCGACATAGTGTTAGAAGTCCTAGCAACAGCAATCAGACAACAAAGAGAAATAAAAGGTATCCAAATTGGGAATGAGAAGTCAAACTTTCTCTCTTCGCAGATGACATGATTCTTTATGTGGAAAACCCAAAAGACTCCACCCCCAAACTACTAGAACTCATACAGCAATTCAGTAACGTGGCTGGATACAAAGTCAATGTACAGAAATCAGTGGCTTTCTTATACACTAACAATGAAAATACAGAAAGGGAAATTAGAGAATTGATTCCATTTACTATAGCACCAAGAACCATAAGATATCTGGGAATAAACCTAACCAAAGAGGTAAAGGGTCTGTACTCGAGGAACTACAGAACACTCATGAAAGAAATTAAAGAAGACACAAAAAGGTGGAAGACCAGCCCATGCTCTTGGATCAGAAGAATAAACATTGTTAAAATGTGTATACTGCCGGGTGCCTGGGTGGCTCAGTGGGTTAAGCCTCTGCCTTCGGCTCAGGTCATGATCTCAGGGTCCTGGGATCGAGTCCCACATCGGGCTCTCTGCTTGGCAGGGAGCCTGCTTCCTCCTCTCTCTCTCTCTGCCTGCCTCTCTGCCTACTTGTGATTTCTCTCTGTCGAATAAATAAAATCTTTTAAAAAAATGTCTATACTGCCTAGAGCAATCTGTACTTTTATGCCATTCCGATCAAAATTCCACCGGTATTTTTCAAAGAGCTGGAGCAAATAATCCTAAAATTTGTATGGAATCATAAGAGACCCCGAATTGCTAAGGAAATGTTGAAAAACAAAAATGAAACTGGCGGCATCACGTTACCTGATTTCAAGCTTTACTACAAAGCTGTGATCACCAAGACAGCATGGTACTGGCATAAAAACAGACACATAGACCAGTGGAACAGAGTAGAGAGCCCAGATATGGACCCTCAACTCTATGGTCAAATAATCTTCGACAAAGCAGGAAATAAAAAAACAATGGAAAAAGACAGTCTCTTCAATAAATGGTGCTGGGAAAATTGGTGTTTGTTTGGGAGAAGTATACACTTTGATCTTCCTATTTAGTTCCTTGGGATCATTAAGAGACATGAGGAAATTTCTGGGACAGTCATTTCTGCAACATCAGGACAAAAGGACCATATTCTTTAGATCCTCTTGGACCTTGTTTTCCTCATGTACTCACCTAGAGCCTGTACCACTCCTTCAAGATCATGCTTCGGGTACCCGGGATCTTGGAATTCTCTGCCTAGATGGTCCTGCATCCACTTCTAGGACCTCTGTGGTCCTCTTCTCCAGGTCTATCTCCAGAAGGTAGACTGGGCCACTGATGTGCAGATTTTTAGGCCTGAGGATAGTCAGTAGCTCCTGTGGACACATCTGGATATGCATTCTCATTGTCCACATATATGTGAATAGAGGTGCAGGATCGAGCTAGGTTTGGGAAGGCAAGGGAACAGTCCACAGCTCAGAGACTATGATTTCTCTCCTCGATGCCATCTTTTGATGTCATGTTCTGATACAGTCCTGGGAATTGTCATTTTGAATCTGGCTATCCAGGTTGTTGGGAAGGTGTATCTGTTAGGATAAATAGAACAAATTTTATTTAATAGTTTGTTTGCTGGGCTTATAATTGAGATACATGGCATGTGGACCTCCATTTATACTCTTGCCCTAGGTTCTGAAATACTGGCGGCAGGCCTGTCTGTGCACAAAACTAAGTGAAGAGAATGTTGGGGCTGTTGGCCATAATCTGCTCTCCAACTCCAACCTTCTGGAATGCCATGCCCTCCAGATGACAGCTATGGCCATAACTGTGGGGCCTTCCCTCTGGGACACAGAGTGTCCTTTAAATTCCTTTAGAGGTATGAGTGGAGGGGCTTCTCTGCTGTCACAATAGAGGCCCTGTCTTTGCTTTCATCTACCTAGAATCCTCTTTTATTCACTTAACTCTGTTCTTACTGCTCTTACCTATCCAACCCCCATTACCTGAAATTCGACTTTTCCCATGACATTTGGTTATACAAATCCCTTCTTCAGAAATGTGATATTGCTACTCATTTGTAGTTGTGGTTCTCCTCAGGTCACTGCCCTTTTCTTGTGTGCACTTGGAATGCAGTGGTCCCAAACTCTATGTTATCCCAACTCACAGTGAACTGAGAACTTAACATAACTTTGTATTCAGCATGGCTAAGTATAACTATTCTATCTTAAAATCTATTTAAATAAAAATATTTTATTTTACTTTTTATTGTATTTTAGAGGGGGGGTACCCATAGTGGGAGAGGGAGAGAAGGAATTTCAAGCAGGCCCCACACCAAGTGTGGAGCCCAATGCAAGGCTCGATCCCATGACCCAGATATCATGACCTGAGCCAAAATCAAGAGTCAGATGCTTAACCGACTGAGTTACCCAAGTACCCTAAATGAGAACTATTTTAAAGCAAGGCTGAGAGAAATGCTTAAGAATAGGTACAAATAGATGGTTATTCGCTAATTGTTATTGATTCCTTAATCAAATCATGATTTTATCCTAGGACTATTAGAATGTTTTCTGTAATTCTCTGCAGTCACTTTTTGAATTCAAAAGTTAGGGAAAGATGAGGAATTTTAGGATTTCACGTAACCCTAGGAAGTGCCAATATCCTATTGTCATATCTGAATTCAAGAGACTTATTGGCTCTTTTTAAAAAATATTTTATTTATTTATTTTGACAGGCAGAGATCACATGTCGGCAGAGAGACAGGCATATAGAAAGGGGGAAGCAGGCTCCCCGCTGAGCAGAGAGCCCAATGCGGGGTTTGATCGCAGGACCCTGAGATCATGACCTGAGCCGAAGGCAGAGGCTTTAACCCATTGAGCCACCCAGGCGCCCCGGCTCTTATTCTTTTTTTTTTTTAAATATTATGTTTAGTTAGCCTCTGTACAGTACATCATTAGTTTCTGATGTAGTGTTCAATGATTCATTAGTTATGTATAATACCCAGTGCTCATCACAACATGTCCTCTTCAATACTCATCACCCTGTTAGCCCTCTCCCCACCCTCCTCTCCTCTGAAACCCTCAGTTTGTTTCCGGGAGTCCATAGTCTCTCATGGTTTGTCTCCCTCTCTGATTTCTCCCCCTTCAGTTTTCCTTCCCTTCCCCTGTGGTCCTCCATGCTATTCTATATGTGCAACATGTGAGTGAAAACTTACAATAATTGTCTTTCTCTGCTTAAGTTATTTTTCTTAGCATAATCCCCCTCCAGTTCCATCCATGTTGGTGCAAATGGTAGGTATTCATTTTTTCTGAAGGCTGTGTAATATTCCATTGTATATAGGAACCACATCTTCTTTACCCATTCATCTGTTGAAGGGCATCTCAGCTCCTTCCACAGTTTGGCAACTGTGGATTGGCTCTTAATGGTCACTTTTCTTTTCCAGCCATGCATGGGGCCTCAGTTCTTCTCTTTTTTCATAGTCTCTTAATTACTTGTTTTTTTTTTTTTAAAGAGTATTTATAAAAGAATTGCCTTTTCATTTGGGGGGCTAAGCCAAAATTCACAGGAGATAATTAAACCAGAGAATGACGTCCAGATTAGAAGGAACTGTCCACTTTCCTTGTCCCTCCTGACACTATTTTTCTCAGTAAATTGTTAAACGTATGTTATTCTTCTTATTTTTTAATAGTTCTGCTTCTCTAAAGACCACATATTCCTCTTATGGGTTTACTAATTATGTTTTTAAAAATAGGGCCACTATGGCTATGATAGAATATAGGTAAAAGAGGGTAAAAAGTATCAAGGTTTTAAAACAGAAATATGAAGTGATTTCACCATGAAACTTTTATAGCATTGTTTTCTTTTTCTTGTTAGATTTTAAAATTTAGATTTAATTATTTAACATATAGTGTATTATTAGTTTCAGAGGTAGAGTTTAGTGATTCATCAGTTACATGTAACATCCAGTGCTCATTACATCATGTGCTCTCCTTCATCCCCATCCCCCAGTTACCCCATCCCCCCAACAACACCCCTCCAGCAACCCTCAGTTTATTTCCTATGGTTAAGCGTCTTTTACGGTTTTTTACTCTTTCTGATTAATGTCTTGTTTTATTTTTCTCTCCCTTCCTCTAGGCTCCTCTCTTTTGTTTTTTAAATTCCACATATGAGAGAAATCATATGATTATTGTCTTTCTCTGATTGACTTACTTCACTTAGCGTAATACCCTCCAGTTGCATCCATGTTGTTGCAAATGGCAAGATTTCACTTTTAAAAAATTTTTAAATTTTTAAATTAACATATAATGTATTATTAGCCCCAGGGGTACAGGTCTGTGAATCACTAGGTTTACACTTCACAGCACTCACCATAGCACATACCTTCCCAATGTCCATAACCCAACCACTCTCTCCCTACTCCCCTTCCAAGATTTCATTTTTGATGGCGGAGTAATATTCCATTGTGTGTGTATGTGTGTGCAAGTACATGCACACGTGTGTGTACATCTCTGTGTGTGTCTGTGTATATCACATCTTCTTTGCCCATTCATCTGTCATTGGGAATCTGGGCTCCTTCCATAGTCTGGCTGTTGTGGACATTGCTCCTATAAACATTGGGGTGCAGGTGCCCCTCTAGATCACTACCTTTGTATCTTTGTACAAGTAGTGCAAGTTGCTGGGTCATAGGATATAGCATATATTTTCAATTTTATATAATTTAACATTTATATTCTTTCTTGCATTAACTTGTTTCATTCATTCAACAAACCTGTATCAGACATCTCCTATTATATTGGGCTGTGTTCTAGATATAGTAGTGAATACCTAGGTAAAAATTACTGCTCTCACAAAGCTTCCATTTTAGGTAACTGAGGCAGTAAAAAGAAATAAGTAAATTAAATACACTTTTGGATGGTGGTAACTTTTTAAAAAAATCGTATTTATTTGACAGAGATCACAAGTAGGCAGAGAGAGAGAGAGAGAGAGGAGAAAGCAGGCTCCTCACTGAGCAGAGAGCCCAATGCAGGGCTCGATCCCAGGACTCTGGGATCATGACCTGAGCCGAAGGCAGAGGCTTTAACCCACTGAGCCACCCAGGTGCCCCTGGATGGTGGTGACTTTTAAAGAGAAAAATAAAACAGGAAGAAGGACTAGGAGGTGCTGTTGGGAGTTACAATTTAAATAGGATGACCAGAAAGGCCTTAAAACAAAGGTTCCAGCAAAGACTGTTGGAGGTGGGGGAGCAGGGCACTTGGATCCTGGAGAAAAAGCATAGGAAATAGCAAGTTCAGAGTCCTGGAGGGAGCAGGGCCTGGTGTGTTCACCAAGCAGGGAAGAAGTGGGTGGTTACAGCAGTGAGTGATAGGGGTTAGAGAAGATGATGCTGGAGTGCCAAGTGGGGGCCAGTTTGTGTGTGCAGGGCCACTTTGGTTTTCACTCCACTGTGATGGGAGCCAGTAATATCATCTGGTTTAGGTTTTCAAAGGGTCACTATGAGCTGCTTGGGGTAAAGCATCCAGGTAGAGCAGCAAGAGAAACCAGTGTCCAGTCAGGTCTAGAGGCTGCTGCAGTAATGTAGGGCTGGGGTGATGGTGTGGGCCCGTGTTAGTCATTGAACAGGTCCTGAGAAGAGGTCAGATTGTAGAGATACTATGTATATGTATGCTTTTTTAAAAAATAATAAGTTTATTGAAATATACCATCCACTACGCCCATTCGAAATATACAACTCACTGGCTTTTAGTAGATTCACAGATTTGTTCAACCATTAACACAGTACATTTGAGGACATTTTCAACACCTTAAAAAGAAACCCTGTATGCCTTAGCCATCACCCTTCAATCTCCTTCCCTCAGCCCTCGTAGTCACTAGTCTATGTTCTATTTCTGTAGGCCTGCTTGTTGTGGACATTTCATGTAAATGGAAGCATACAACATGCAGTCCTTTGTCACTGGCTTCTTTCAGTTAACAGTTAACAGTTTTCAGTCTGGATTTATTTTGAAGGTAACGCTGAGAGAATTTGTTGTCTGATTAGATGTTCAGTGTCAGATGAAGAAAATAAAAATGATTCCAGTGTTTCTAGTTGAGCAACTGAGATGAGGAAAACTGTAGCAAGTACAGGTGTGGTGGATTGTTAAGAATTTATTTTTAGAAATTCTTTTTAATATTTTATTTATTTATTTGACAGAGATCACAAGTAGGCAGAGAGGCAGGCAGAGAGAGAGGGAGAAGCAGGCTCCCTGCTGAACAGAGAGCCTGATATGGGGCTTGATCCCAGGACCATGAGATCATGACCTGAGCAGAAGGCAGAGGCTTAATCCACTGAGCCACCCAGGTGCCCTATTTTTAGAAATTCTCATTTGAGATGCCTATTAGATATTTAAGTTGAGAAGGTAAATTGGCATTTGATACATGATTTAAAATTCAGGGGAGGAGATCTGGCTAAAGATGAAAATTTGGGAGTGATCAAAATATGTATGTGAACTTTATGTTAGTGAGTTTGTTAGTTCCTGGATGCCTGCCGGATTACACGGACCTTCCCTAAAGACATCGCATGTTCATATTAGTGAATTGCTGCCCAGAAGTTGCCTTGGTACCCACTTCTGCTGACCTTGAAGCTCAACCAAGATGGCAGGCTCCACATGAAGGAGCTTTTGACCAGCTCTTTTAAGAGCTCTTTTAAGAGCTACTGATGTAGCTCTTTTAAGCTATCTTGTGACCTTCCACAGCAACAGAGGTGCTCAGTCTGCAACCCTGCTCCTTGAACCACTCTCTGTACCGTGTTTCTCCCTACCCACCAACTCTCCCAACAACTGGATATTTTTCTTTCTTTGTCTCATTTTCAGTATGTGACATGCAGTATCATATTCTCAACTACACTAAACCTTGGGTTGTCAGATCAGCCATCCCAATCCTCTTCTCCATAATCTTGCTGTAGAAGAATCTTTGGAATGCCTGTCACTGTTCAACCAGCTAGTGACCATCTTACCTGTTACTCTTTACCTCCAAAGCAGTTTCTTGGTCTCAGCACTACTGACATTTTGGGCTGCATAAATCATTGTTTGGCGGCTTCCCTGTGCACTGTAGGGTGCTTAGCACCATCCCTGGTCCCAGATATTACCAGATGTCAGTAGTACTCCACCAGTTGTGACAACCAAAAATGTGTCCAGACACTGTCCACTGTCACCCGGGGCATAGTCCCTTCTTCCCTCCATTTGAAGAACAGGCCCTAAAGGAAAATGTGGTCATTGTGACTGTGGTTCCTTCCATTTCTAAAGTTTGATTATTTTGTATCTACTTCAAGCTGTCCTTCATTCATTCATATACCTAACCTTTTAATTCCTTCTATTATACTATACTCACTAGATTGTGATCACGCTTACTTTTCTCTTTTAATTTCTCTGTTCTTTTTTCTCCCTCTTGTGAGTTCACCTAGGAGCCATCTGTGAGCCACAGAATAGTGATACTTGTGGAAAATAAGTGTAAAAATTAAGGTATATCCACATGTTGTTCAAGAAAGAGGAAAATCAGAAGTTTTAATTAAAAAATTTACCCTGAAAAATTAATACTAGTTATCTTTAAAGCTCTTAGAAATATATATGCCTCAGAATCTGTAAAATCATCTCTTCCTACCTCCTATAGTCATTCGATTCAGACTCTTCCTAAAGGACCAAATCAAGTTGAAGGAAAGCTTTTTTGGATTTAATTTAACATTGTTGCCATTGATTAGTAGTATTGTAGAAGTATGGCTTCCCACTCACAGGATCCATCCTCCCTACAGAGGGAACTGAAGGGATTGTTTTGGGATAATACACTTGAAGTTCCAATAAATGACTTGGAGATGAATTCTTGGGAACCGCTTCTAAGCTAGTGACAGCATTTGCTTTTCATGATTGAATTACAGCATAGAGTCAGTGCAGAGAGGCAGGTGGTGAGTTTTGTGGAACTGAGGGTGTTCAGTGTAGCTTAAACCAGTTTTGTTTCTAGCTCAGGAGATGGAGCACTGAGAGGAACAGTATTACAGATGCTTCCTGGCATCACCCAGCAACATCAGTTATATTTCTAAGTGCTAGGTTTTGTGAGGAGTTAAAAAAGCATTCATGATCCTCAGGTAATGTTCTGTCTATGGAGGCAGGCAAGAAAAATAGAAAGATGTACAGACAATGCAAATCTGTATAACTGCATGTTCGTTTCTATCATTCGGAGAGCTAAATAATAGTTGCTGTTGGAAAGAGAATGAATAATGAGAGCCAAGTGGGGTCAGTCAGTAACCCCCCAGAATAAATTGCTAATCAGAAGTGGAGCTGGCACAGGCTGATGAATAACAAGGTTACTTGATCTGAGGAAAGAACCTGCTTCCCCTCATGTTGGTAATTATATCAATATAGGAAAAGAGACAACTTGGCTTTCATTGGGTTACAGTCAGATGATGTTATAAATCAATTACCCGTTCACAGGCATCCTCTCCCACAGTTGCCTGCCAGGGCTATAAGCAGCAGCTGACCCCAGTGTGAATTGCCCGGGCAGCTTAATGATTGCCTTTGTAACTAGTGTATGTCTGCGCCAAAGAACTTGACCTCAAATCCATAGCAGAAGCCTGCTTTCAGAATTTACCGTGCACAGTGATTACCTGGGGATCTTGTTAAAATGCAGATTCTGGTTCAGTAGGTGTGCGGAGGGGCTTGGGATTCAGTTTCGAATAAGATCCCAGGTGATGCTGGTGCTGCCATCCACAGAACTCATTCTGACTGGAAGAATACCAGGAAGGAGAGTCTGCAAGGGGAGAAACGAGTGCTATTTGAAAGGAGTTGGAACTGAAGTAAGAAATGAGTGGAATTCATCCTTTTCTGTAGTCCCTCTTGTTTTGGATTTTTCTCTTCCCTTCCTTCAGGGCTGTCCACCTCTTCCCTTGCCTCCCCTTGACCTCCTTTATACACACTAGTCCAGGAGATCTGGATTCAGTTGCCATGGCCTGGAGCCTGGGCATTGGTCTTTGTGACTGCTCCCTCTGTGACTATCCCCTGCAGATCAAGTGCAGATACGCTGGTTTATCATCTTCTGAAAACTCCTTATGTTGATACTTGAATGTTTCTTTATTCAACACATAGAATTGTCATATGCTGTTGAAATAGGAATAAATCATTTTTGGTGGTGAGGAACTGTATCTAATATGTAACAGTTTATGATTGCCCATGAGAAGCAGAGTGGCCCTGGTTTTTACCTGGATGTCCAGGCATTGGCAAAGGCCTCGAAAGTGGACCCCTGCCCCCAGTCCATTTGCGCACGGCAGCCGGTTCTCCAGGTCCTTGACAGCCTGTGGGTATTCCCGGGAGCTTGTTCCAGGTGCAGAATTCTAGGCCCCTGTCCCAGACTACTGAACCAGAATCTGCATTTTCATCAGGTCCTCCCTTTCACTCTCGAGCACATCACCTTCAGAATGCTGTCCTCACTGATTGTCCTCACTCTGTGTGGGGAGGCCCTGATCTCGGGACTCCAGCGTCCCTGTTCAGAACAGAGGCGCCTGCTGCACCTTTACCCGCCCTTCCTCCTTGTGCTCCTCCTGCAAGTTGCAGTGTGTCAGATGGTGGGATAGCATGAGTCATCCTGTGAAACCACACACTTGTTGGGTGGAAATTTTTCTCTTATGAAGCCAAGTTCTGCTAAACTGAATGTGTCTTTGGGTCTGCACTCATTCACGAATCCCAGGGCTCGGGGCAGAGCGGGGCCACACTGAGAAGTCCCGCTCAGGTTGGTGTGCAGGGTCTGGCTGATTATGGTTTTGAAGCAGCATCTTGTGTTCTTGTCCGAGGACTTCTGCTCAGAGATGCCCACGTAATTAACAACACTTTGGGTCTCTGTTGCTCCTTTCTGGAATATCATCCTGACAGCCCAGATAACATGAATGTCCCCACTGATGAATGGAAGTGTCTGTACTCAAAAGCGAACATGCCAAAGGCAGCTCAGACTATTTTTCCCCCTGCAGCTTCCTGTCATTTGTGGTGTTCTCTTCACAAACCACAGGGCTCAGCAATAACTAGCGGCTGTTTACAGAGCTCCAGTGGTAATTAAGTCAAATTGGATCTGCTCTCTTAGTATGTGAGGGCATATACTGACATCCATTATATACAAACTGGTTGGGGGGAGAAAAGCAGTTCTTGTCAGTTTTGATACATGTTTAAGCTGGGGAACATGTGTAGGAAGAAAACCTTTTGTGGGTGAAAACAGTATGTGGTGTGAGAAGCAGAACTGCCTTTGGAACTCCAAGGCCCTGAGCTTCTAAAGAGAGGAGAGGAGAGGAGAGGCCAGATCTCCGGTTGGCATGAGAGCAACACAGTGGAGTGGTAGGGGGCATACTCCCTGGAAAGTGCTGACTGGATTGGAGAGAGACTTCGTGGGTAGTGTCAACACTGTGTGAATGTTCCAGAAATATCCCATTGAGAAAGGCGGTATTGCCCCACCTTCCCCTGGTCATCTCTATCACTTCATTGTTATTGTTCTTTCATAAAATTGATCACCTTGTGAAGTAACCCTATTTATTTTGTCACTTGCTTATTGTTTGTCTTCTCCACTAGAATTTTAGCTACGTGAGAATAGGGACCTTCCTTGTCTTGCTCCTTGCTATCCTTTTGGTGCTTGGTACTGTGACTACAAAATACCAGGAGCTGTATTAGTTTCTTGGGGCTGCCCTAACAAATCACCACAAACTGAGCAACTTCCAATAGCACACATTTATTCTTTCCCAGATCAGAAGGCCAGAAGTTGGAAATCACGGTGTTGGGAGAGTTGGATTTTCGGGGAGGCTCTATGGCACCATCCCGTCCATGCCTCTTGCCATTAGTGGTTGCTGGCAGTACCTGGAGTTAGCTCCTTGGCTTGTGGCTGTATCACTCTAATCTCTCCCTCCATTGTCACCAGATCTTATTTCCCATGTGTATATCTGTGTGTCCTCCTCTCTTGACCACTTGTCTTTCTTTAGGGTTCATCCTACTCCAGCATGACCTCATCTTAACTAATCACATTTGTGGAGACCCTATTTCTGCATAAAGTTATATTCTGTGGTTCTGGGTGGATGTGGATTCTGGGGGAAGCACTATTCAAGCCACTACATATGCTCAACAAATATTGTTGAATACATGAGTCATATGAGGTTTCCTTTGACCTTCAGGTTTAAGGCCCAGAGTAAATGGTGGAGAAAAAGGGAAGGGACACCTTTGGTTCTAAATAATCTTGGGGCAGTTCACGCTGTCTGCTGAGTGCAAAAGCCCGTTGTTCTCAGGAATACTGCAGTAGGAAGACATTGGAGAAGGAGCATTGTGTTTTACTATGGGTGGATTTTTAAGCAAAGGCCACCGTGATGTTAGTAGGGCTCTGGAATTAGCTCCCATGTACAACGAGGGGAGGGGGAAGTTGGCGCTCTAACACTGGATGTAGTGGTGGGCTTCCCGAAGAAGCCGAATGTCCTGGGGGCACCAGCAAGGAAGAATTTCAAGGAAAATGAGAGCACCTTTGCACTAAGTAATTATTTGAAAAAGCACCAAAATCATCATAGTGAGAAAAATGAGAATTGAGTTGGATTTCCTAATACTTAAGCTATGGCTTTGGAATGTTTTAATTTTGAATTTTTTATAAGTTGGGAGGACTCTAATGTTATCAGTACTCTCCGGTGATTTAATCTCAGTCTTATTGAATCCTCGTATTTTTGAACCCTCAATCAGAATAAAGTATGGGGCTGGAAAGATAGCTGCTCTTTCTAGGCTTTTCGTAGTTTCTGCTTAATGAAAGTTTTAAGTAAACCCCCTAAGTTTGAAAACTGGTTTATGTAAGACAAAGCTCAAATCAAGTTAGGACAATAAAGATTCAAGAGGTTCTTCCTGATGATACGGAAGTCACCTTTCTTGAGGTCAGAGTTATATTTTTGAGACATGTTGCCCAGAAGGGCCAACCAGTGACCAAGGATACAGAGGAATCTGTGTCCTAGTGGAGGTGCTGAGCGGGCTTGTATTACTTGAAGTCCAGTCTGAGTAAAGTACAGTATCCTTCTCTTCTCCCACCCGAGTTTGGCAAGCCTAGGAAGAATCAAGGTGCAAGCAGGGCACAGCACGTAGGGAGTGGCCTGGCCTGTGCATGCTTGGATGGGTGATGTCCAACAGCCAGTTGAAGATTCTCTGTCTGCATTGTTATTCCATTGAATAGCCCTTAGCCTCTCCATCATTAGACACTGTATTCTGGTCTCAGCCATTCTTGAGGGTGTTAATGTTCAGGGAAAAAGCCAACAGACCAGACACCTAGTTGTGACCCAGCAAGTGATGACCCACAGAAGGGACAAGTTGCTGAGAATAAGATATCGGATAGAGGTGGCAGGTGACAGTCACAACAGGCACCTGTGGAAGTATCTCCATAAAGATTCAGAAATAGTTGAGGGAGGAAAATTCCCCAAAGAGTGGGCTTCTTGAAGTTCTGCAAAATGGGTTCTCGGAGCAGGTGTTCAAAGCAGGAATGACTGATGACAACTCAGGACATTGGGAACCTGGATTGCACACTAATTCATATTCTTCCAGAGTCGCTCGGTTTTCCCTTTCAGTATATCCTGATTCATAGTGTCTGCTGTTGTGTCCCCCCCCCCTCGCCCCCTCAACTTACCGTTCTTCACTGACCACGGCTAATTTGCTCCATCAGCTGTTCTGCATGTTGCTTATAAGGTGCCCCATCGACCAGCACTGTACCAGCCCTGTGCAGCTGAGCGGCCAAGGTCTGGTCTCCAGCTTCAGCAGCGCTGTGTGTGGGACTCATGGGCCTGGGGCTTTGCCAAGACCTGAAGGGCAGTCGGTGATGTTCACTAGCAAAAGTGCTGGCTGTGGTGAGGCACTGCAGGGAGGAATAATTAGCACGTGATTTTTAAAAAGCGTTCCTTCATTTAGAGTAGCTGTATTTGTTTCTATGTAAATAATGGACAGTATCCTGTTGTGTGGACTCTGGAAATGTTTTAAAGCATGTGTCCTCTTAGAAAATAACTGGCAGTTTGCACACATTTGCATTGTATGGTTATTATTCTTGTGAGTAAAGTGAAAACATGGTCTGCTGTAATGAGTGACTTGGAGCCTCCCCTCAAGGTGAGGAGCTGTGCTCTGTTTCAGGGTGAGGGAGGCCCAGGGTTGCTTGAGCAACTTGCACGTGCAGAGGCTTCCATGGGCACCAGTTTGATCTGAGGACCCCTTCTGCTTTGGAGTCAGTGACATCTTCTGCTCTGCAGTAGAAGATTGAGTTTGAACTTTTTATGGGTTCTGATAGCAGCTGGGGATCCCTTTCCACTTCTATTTTCCTGCCACCCACAGCCTCCCAAGAGGCAGGATAAAAGAGAAGGCCTTTGCTCTTCCTTTCTTCTCTGGCTTTGATTTCCTCCTCTTCCTTTGTGTTTCCGAAAACGTTAAAACAAGCAAACAAATAAAATACTATAGTTCATCCCCTTCTGAGCCTTGCTCTCCTCTGGTGTTTACCCCCCTTTTTCTTGCTGACTTTCTTCTCAGTTCCTCGTTCTCTTTTCTCTCTTTTTATGAGGGTTTGGCTGCCTCAAAGTCGAAGAAAGACAAGTGGCTCAAAGTAGATAAATGTTTCTCTCTCAGATGACAGTATGTGTTGGTGGCTGATCAGGAGGGCTGGGCAAGTCGGCTCTGTGTGGAGATCTAGGGACGCAGGCTTCTTCAACTTTGTTCTGTCACCCTGTGCTCCTGGTCAGTGTTAACATTCCACGTCTGATTTCCCTCCCAAAGGAAGGGACAAGGACAGTGTGGAGATAAAGCACAGGCAGGTAGGTCCTTGGAATTGTCTTCAGTGTTTCCATTCATGTCCTTGTGGCCATATCTAGCTACACGTCTAGTTGGGAGAGTGGGTGTCTAGCTAGTAGCCAAGTGTTCCAATTAAAACTAAGGGGCTCTGTTATTGAAAGAAGAAATTTGAGAATGATATTGGGAGACAAATACCCATTCCTATCACACCACTTAATGCTATAAAACTCTGTGTTGACAATGATTGAGCATCGGGTAAGACAGACTAGACTGCGAGCTGCTCATGGAGAAGAATAAGGAAAGTGATAAACTGTTTCAGTAAGTCCAAATATATCCAGTGCCCAAGGCATGCTCTATAAATATACCATCCCCAGAACTATCACTCAGAAGGTTCTATGGGTAGCTTAAGGAATTAAATGTCATGGACATTGATGCCAAACCAACAAAGGTACCAACCCACCTCTTCCTTTCACTTGCTGTCAGATTTTGACAAGTGACTTAACTTCCCTGAACCCGGATTTTCACAAGTCTTAAGCTGGAATAGTAATGATACTTTATTGTAATGGTTAGAGGTAGTATAGGAGAATCGATTTTTATGATGCATGGTATAAGGTGAGCTCTCAAGAAACATTGAGGTCATTTCCCACAGAAATTGTTTTGAAAGCTATGCGTGGTCTTCCTAAATCAGAAATCCCCAGGTGGAAATGGCAGTTGCTCAAGTGCCCATGATGGAATGGGGTGGCAGTGAGGAGCTGCAGGAGCTCCTTGTTGTGGAAGGCTCTTTTGTGGGGGTTAGATTGAGTGTTTCCAGAAGGAAACTCTGAGGACAAGTAGCCTGTTTGGGAGGTGGTCCCAGCAAACACTGGTAGGAAAGTGGGGAAGTGAAGGAAGGAAGAGAAGGAAGTCAGTAAGGACATTATTGACCAGGTTCCTGCTGTGTATAGCCAGGTCTCAGTCCTGGGGAATTCTGGGAAACGGTGTAGAAATGTCTCCGGTTGTTCCATCCACGGAAATAGCCATCTACTAACTTCTACCAGTTATTTATAGAGGTCTGGTCCAGGAGATAATAACTCCCTGGTGCTTCTGCCTGCCCTGACACTTCTAGCTGAGTGGGCCAGAGAAAGATACCAGGCAAAGAGCCAGTTGCATTCAGCTGGAAGTATTAGATTGGTTAGTGCTGAGGGGGCATAGATGAGGCACCCCAGTGTAGCCTTGGCTATACTGGGTGGCCAAACAGAGTATAGACCTTCCACCCTATGGTCTGTGGGTGGTGACTATGAAGGTGGTAGAGGATGCCCAGACTCTTGCCTTTTACAGCTATGCTGCAGTTTTGTGCATTTGAGGATAATGAAATCACTTGCATTGTTTAATAATAACCAGATCCCATTGGTAACCACCAGAAGTCAATGGTCAGGATATTTTATTTTCCCCAAATGGAGGTTGATGTGGTAAGTAACCTTATACCTCATGGATCAAGGTAATCTGGCAGTTTATCTGGTAATGTAAAGGCAAGATTCCAACTGTGCTTCTTCATGATTATGGTCATAATGGATTGAGTGCTTTCATGGTACGAGAAACTGTGCTATAGTCATTGCCTTATGATCTTATTTAATCTTCATGACTTCCTATGATATCTGCATTATTCCCATTTTGCAGAAAAAGTTGAGGCTTAAAATTTGGGACAAAATATCAAATCAGTGCTTCTTTGCTTTTACAAGGCAAGGAAGGCTTATCCCATGAATATACTTGGGAGGGTAGGTGGGTTTGTGCAGTATTGCTTTGGACTTCTCAACAAAGATGTCACTACCCACATGGAGACCTCTGTTCTGTCCTGCTCACCCTCTAACTTGGCCTCATCACTCACTCTTTTCTTTTTGTCTTTTTCTTTTTTTGCTTCTCAAATCTCTTAAGTCTGGCAGAAGAAAGATCCTTGCTGGAGGTTAACTTGTCAAAGTGCTCGCGTATGTGATGAAAAGAAAAGCAGAAAGAAACACGAGGTGTTTCAGAAGGGGTGTCTCAACCAAACAGTGCCAGTCTTAGTGTGTGGCAGTCAGAAGCAATCTCTATAATTTAGACAGGGAGTGCTCTGTGTAGAAGGCCAGCCTTTCAATTTACTTGAAAAAATAAATCTCGAACTTCTAAAAGGTCTTCTTCCTGTTGAGTAAAATCAGAGAGTTCAGATCAGTAATGGCTTTCTGGTCAGTCTACCTTCACCCTGTCAGAGCTGGCCCACCTGGGATGCAGCTCAGTAGCTGCGATGCGCTTTACATTCTTGGCCCTTTTGCTAGGCGGCCATTATGCGTGCCAGTGGGGAGAGCAAATTGCATTATGTGGGCATATTTCCAATCAGTTAGCCCAACATTTGACTCCTTTTACACAGACTGGTAAATAGTCCTCAGATGGTAATGAATTCTAACTGTAACCAGGGAGGAGGAAAAAAAAATGGGGCCAGTTATTTCAATGTATGAGATTCCATCCCTACAATCCCTGCAATCCCGTGGAGCAGTCTGGTCCTTCAGAGCAGTCTGCCATCAGCACGCATAAATGAAAGGCCTGATTGAATTTGCACTGGGCAGCTCTGGTGAGTGAGTAATATATTGGTAAAAAATCCTTGGATGTTCTAGGGTATGCTTGTTAGCAACTGGTTACTCCCTGTGGTTTTTCTCCTATAATTGTGCACAGCAGGCCGGCATAAGGAGTGTAACCTTAAAGCATTAAGTTGTGCTATTATTTTGAAATCATGACGAACACCGAAGTGCGCCACATGGAGTACATATACATGGGAGAGTCCACACCGTGAGCTTTTGCAACCTCTTCTTTTTTTCTGTTTCCCAAAGCACACTTGCAATTGCTTTTTTTAATAGGCTTTCAAGAATAAAATCTGTATGGCAGTTTTTGTATGGGTGTAGATACATTTAAAAATATTTTCATGGGGGTATGGGTCAGAATAAAGCACCAACTTTTTTTTTTCAGAATTACATTCAATTTGTTAATTAAGCATTAATTGACTCTTTGCTGGACCTTGTGCTGAATTCAAGTACATAAAGACAAAGAAGACGTAGAGAGACTCACAACATCACTTATAAAATAAATTAATATTGCCATATTGTATGACTTCTTGGGTGTAAATAATGGAGAGACAATTATAGATTCATAAGCTTATCCAGATACAAATGACAACCCCTTCAGAAGCACTATTCATACATAAGATAGTTTATAGTCACATAGAGAATATGTTTTTATTGTAGATATTAATATTTAGACTCCAAATTCCTCTGCTACAGTACTGCAGCATAAGATTTTATTAGATTTTTCTTGTATCCAGGGAAATTTCTGGAGTCCCAGTGTATAAATGCTGCTAGCTAGACACATTTACCTGCATTGTCTTTACTCTTTCCTTTTCACATACTTTGCGGTTATGGAGGTGTCTCTCTTCCTGTCCAGGCTTATCTCCTGTACCTTTTCTCTGAGTCCCATCCATTCTGACCCCTCTGAGATGTGTGTCTTCAGGCCCTATACCCCTCCTTCTTTTGTAGAGCTCCCTTCATGCTGAAGTGAGTTCCATCAAGATGTCAAGGTATTCTCAATTCTCCATAATAAAAAGTCCCCTTCTTGACCCCCAGCTCCCTCCTGTAACTGTCATACCTCTTCCCTTCTCTTTATAACCAGTATTCCAGATTGAGTTATCTACACAGATTTTCTCCTCCTCTTCCCCCACTTTAAGACAACTACTTCCAAATGCAGCCCCATCACTCCACTGAAAAGACTTTCACTAACCCTCTCATGATCTCCTTGTTACCAAGCTAATGAATAGTTTTCATTTTCATTTTACTTTTTATCTGCTTGGTCAATACTGTCAATCACTCTCACCTTTCTCCACAGACTTAAACTTGTGTACAAATATAAGAGTGCTCAAGGCAAACTCTTCTGTCAGTACTGGAGGTCCACTAGTGGTGAGTTAGTCACCTCCTCCTGTCTGTGACTCTCCAGTTTCACTTTCTTAAGGACCTATTTTGGATAGTCTCTTGTAGAAATATTCAATTCAGTTTCAGTATGAGAAAAAAACAAGTAGATTATACCTCATGTACTATTCTTTAACCTGCTCTTTTCATGTGATTTATTTTGAACGCTTCCACATACCAGCACGTAGAGATCCCATTTTTTGATAAGAGCAGCATCTTGTTGTAAAGTTTCCCCTACTGAAAGTTCCTGCTCTCCAGACCATAGCAGCTCCCTATCCTTCTTCTGAAGGCATCTCTGTGGCCCTCCTCGGCAAGGAACATTCCTGGCCCCATTTGGAGGCTTGGAGTCTCTGCTCCTCCTTCTCCGTGGTAGGAGTCCTCTCCTCCCATGCCCTGCCACGTGCTGTTGATGCACTCCTCTCCTCTGTCTGTCTACCTCTCTTTCCATACTTACCTGCTAACTGCAGACTTCCGCTTGAATGTACTGTCTGATGGAGAAGTAAGAACGTTGGGAACTCAGCTTTCTATCCTTCATTGTCTTCTCTCAACTTGCTTTTCTCTCTAGTTTCCTATCCTAGCATATGTGATTCCTACTCCACAGATTGCTCATGCCAGACACCTGGATTCATCCTTCCTTTCTCTTTCTTCTAAATTTCACATGTAATCATCAGTTCTTAGATTTCAGATCCTAAATATTTTTTGAACACAGTTACTTAGTTATATCCCGGTTGTTACCCTGTAATGTAAGCCATCATAATTTCCCATCTGAATTATTGCAGTAAGCCTCCTAATAAATAACTCTTCCCCACTGTAATCCATTCTCCCCATTGAAGAGGGTTATTTCTAAGACACAAAACATAACAAAGTCAAAATTTCTTCATGTGGCTAAGAAGAGACTTCAAAGCTGAAATGTTGTCTCGTCTTCTGTCTCATTGAATTTTATACAAGTCAGTTTGAATTTTTTTTGGAGACCTGCATGAACCAGGTTATTTCTCATCTCAGGACCTTTGCTTATACTGTTCACTTCTTCCGGAGCCCCTTTTCCCTATTCACATTCCCTTTGCTGCACCATGATTAACTCTTATTCACTTCCTGGTTTCAACTTAGATATCATTTCACTTAGCAAGATTTTCTTTGTTCTCTCCCAAATCTGGTTCTCTATCCATGTCATCTGTCTGCATATAACCTCCTTCCCACACCCCCCATCCCACTCATTACAGTTCTAATAACAATGTCTGTTTCCTTATTTTCAGCTACCTCTGTGCTATAGACCTTCTGACAACAGCAATCATCAAACAGCTCTATCAATCTTTCCTACTACCTAGCCAGAGTAGATTCTCATTAAACATCTTTAGAACAAGCTTTGCACAGTGGCAGTATCATAGCCAATGAGGTTTATCCGAGGTGTGATTATTGCTAATAGAATAATTCATGAAGTGATGTCTTAGCTTCATG
Source organism: Mellivora capensis (assembly GCA_004024625.1). Taxonomy (NCBI): domain Eukaryota; kingdom Metazoa; phylum Chordata; class Mammalia; order Carnivora; family Mustelidae; genus Mellivora; species Mellivora capensis. The sequence goes on from PISX010022080.1 coordinate 28,265, forward strand.
AGAATTGACAATTCTTTGCCAATTTTCTTTCTTTTGATTGAGATGGAGATATACTTATGCCATGTCCTTCTATTCTCCCAACCCCTGGTTATCCCCAAATTCCACATCTTTTTTTCTTCAGAGAACTTAAATAGAAACTGGACTCCTAGGTCCTTCCTTAATAGCATTAAAAAATGCCAAATAACCTTTTCCAGTGTTTGCCCTAGTTTTTATGCATATTTCTTCTCTGATGATGTCCTCCCAGGGCACAGAGGGTCTAAGGCCATTTTCGTGTTGGAAACATCTGCATGTATGACTTATCACAGTCATGGGGCTGCAGTATCATTTTGATTCCCATAGGACCCCTTCACCATAGCTAATAGATGACCTAGCAAAAAACTGAATCCTAGAATTCTCAAGAGATGATTACATGCCAAAAGAGAAATTGGGATGGTAAGAAGAACGCAAGATGTCAAGGAAAATTAAAACTGCCCATCAGGTAACTACAGGGGTAAAAACTAATTACTGGCAGGGAAGAAATGTGTGCAGTCAGAAGAGTGATGTGTCTCTTGAAGAACACCGTCAGGTCCTGTGTATCCTGGATTTAATCACTAGGGCAAGGCTGGGGCCAGATCAGGGCAGCTTATAGTACTTCATGCTTCTTTGACTTACTGATGGAGCAATATGATGGATCCTCAGAATATTTGGATTACAGAATTTCTTAAGATTTCTGAGTGGATTTGGGGAATGGGAGAAGTGAGGGAGACAGGTAAAAGGTTTCTAGCTTGGATAACTAGATAAATGGTGGGACCCCCAAAATTGTGGAAAACAACAAGAACAACAAGAACAACAACGAGAAGTAGGTTTGAAATTGGAAGATGAATAATGTGATTTTTGATGTTTTTAGTTTGAGTTCTATGGGGGATACTCAGGTGGAGATACAAGGTTGTAAACTTGTGAGAAATACTGTGCCAGAGATAGATCTGAAAATTCCTCAGCATATAAATGGTAACTGAAGTCAGAGCAACAGGAAAAATTGGCTCTTAATTTTCTTTGTCTGGTAATTCAGCCAAAGGTCCCCTGTTCAACTCTGCTACCTCTTTGCTCAAATTTTCAAACCAGATCTTTCCCCTCCTTGGGTCCAACACGATCTCCTGCAACCCCAGCATGGATGAGATACCCATGTGCCTCTTTGTGTCTAGAAAGGGAATCTGAGAGTGAACATGAGTAGCATAAGAAAAGCAGAGGAGCCCTCACATTTTAGAGGTAAGTGGAGGCAGAGGAGGGCACTGGGGAAACAGAGTAGGACCTTTCAGTAAAGCAGAACAGACTTCAGAAGAAGCTAATGTAGGAGAACTTCAGGAAAGAGTGTTCAAGAAACAACTCTGAATTTTCCTCAGACCTGTTGAAGTATGGAATACTTCACGTATGTTATCGAAGAAAACAATGACCACAATTGCTCTATTGCTTGTTGTTTGCTAGGTTATTTATTCATTTTTAATGAAGTCTCTAGAAGGAGCCAGTGTAAAGATGTAACGTGTAAAGATGGAAGGTTTCCCTTGGGGAAGCCCAACATGGGGAATTAACTACTTGGAGAAATTGCATTTAATGTGATTCATAAACCAAGTCTTATCTGGGGAGGGAAGCCTCAGTCAGCTCTTCCTCTGACCCACATGCCTGGGGAGGCTATTCAACTGGTTTTCTACCTTGAGCAAGACTGTTGCCTTAAGTCTGCCTCTGTATTTGAGAACTCTTTCCTTGTATCACTGAGCTCATATTGACCACAAAGATGGGTACATGTTACTTAAAGATGATTTTTTTAAAAGATTTTTTAAAATTTATTTATTTGACAGAGAGAGATCACAGTAGACAGAGAGGCAGGCAGAGAGAAAGAGAGGGAAGCAGGCTCCCCGCCGAGCAGAGAGCCCGATGAGGGACTCAATCCCAGGACCCTGAGATCATGACCTAAGCTGAAGGCAGCGGCTTAACCCACTGAGCCACCCAGGCACCCAACTTCAAGATGATTTTTTGAAAAAAAATGTTGTTTTTAAGATATAATATGTCTTGCTTTTAGAGTTTTAAGTGGATTGTTTTTAAGCTCTGTTTTAGTTTCACAGCAAAATTGAGAGGAAGGTACAGAGATTTCTTATACATTCCCTGCCTCACACCTATACAGCCATTATCAACATCTCCCACCAGGGTGGTGCAAGTGGTATAACTGATGAACACTGACACCTTATTATCACCCAAAGTCCGTAGTTTACTTAGAGTTCATGCTTGGTATTGAGCATTCATATGGGTTTGGACAAATGTACAATGCCTCTTGACCTATGTGTTTGAATTAGGTTACAAAAATAAGCACTAAATTTTCCACTTAGAACAACTTAAATAATGTGGGAAATAGATATCCTTAATCCATCTTTTTTTTTTTTAAAGATTTTATTTATTTATCTGTCAGAGAGAGAGGGAGAGAGAGTGAGTGAGGGAGTACAGGCAGACAGAGTGGCAGGCAGAGGCAGAGGGAGAAGCAGGCTCCCTGCCGAGCAAGGAGCCCGATGTGGGACTCGATCCCAGGATGCCGGGATCATGACCTGAGCTGAAGGCAGCCGCTCAACCAACTGAGCCACCCAGGCGTCCCTCCTTAATCCATCTTTTAAGGAAGAACTTCAGAGTCAAGGTGAAGGTCATGATGGAATAGAAATCCAATGATACCTGCTTTGTGGATTACTTTGTAATTTTTTTAAAAAGTCATTTTACATTTTTTCACAGATGTTTTGATGAGGTTGTGTCCCTAATAGTCTTTACAAATCAACAACTGAGTCAGAATACTCTGCTTGGGCAAAAGTGCTCCCGAATATATGTTCTCTCGCCTTATACTGTTAACCACTGTTCTTTCAGTTGTGAAGTGGTCATTTCAACTACTTGGGGCCATGTTTGTTTCTAGGGCAGTGGAAGAGGAGTTTTGAGTATCCAGCATTGTGTTGGGTGCCTCCCACACGCAAATTATTGTTTAAGTATTATTATCCTCATTTTCCCCGGGAAGGAACGAATGATCAGAGAAAAGAGCCTGTCCAAGGCCACATCATGCAGGTTGCAAGCATTTACGACTCATAAAGTCCCCAGTGTAAGAAGATTTCTTAAGAAAAAGATGGGACATACACTTGATTCAGGGAGCACAGTGCCTTTATTTTAGTGTTATTTTTGTTTCAGTGCCAATAACCACAATATTTTTCTAGCAAGATACTGATGTTTTGTCTTTTTTCTCAACTTGCTCAAATGAGTCAGAGACTTTTAAAAGCTTAAAACGGTAATTGATTAAACTGTCCTTGTAAAAGCACTCTGGGCTTAAGAAGGTTTGACTGTTCCATCATATTTCAAAGATGGAGAATTATATTTTTAAGATACTTACATGTTCCTTTTGATAAAGCAAAAACATTCACAAACACAGGTGTAGTTTCAGATGGGTCTGCTGAGCTGGCTACTGGCTGTGGTTAGCTTGTGGTAACAAGTCTTGTACTCCCTAGGAAGAAGCAAGTGCTGTAGGATCTTAGAGGGTGAAGGAAGAGCAGACTGGCTTATCATATATAACTGAATGCTGCCTCTATTTAGAAGGCTGTGAGTGAAGACTCTTACTCACTAATGGTTAAGAAAGGACAAAGGAATATTGAAAAAGAAAGCCAAAGTTGGTGGCATCACAGTTTCAGACTTCAAGCTCTATCACAAAGCTGTCATCATCAAGACAGTATGGTACTGGCACAAAAACAGACACATAGATCAATGGAACAGAATAGAGAACCCAGAAATAGACCCTCAACTCTATGGTCAACTAATCTTCGATAAAGCAGGAAAGAATGTCCAATGGAAAAAAGACAGCCTCTTAAATAAATGGTGTTGGGTAAATTGGACAGCCACTTGCAGAAAAATGAAATTGGACCGTTTCCTTACACCACACACAAAATAGACTCAGAATGGATGAAGGACCTCAATGTGAGAAAGGAATCCATCAAAATCCTTGAGGAGAACGCAGGCAGCAACCTCTTCGACCTCAGCCACAGCAACATCTTCCTAGGAACATCGCCAAAGGCAAGGGAAGCAAGGGCAAAAATGAACTATTGGGATTTCATCAAGATCAAAAGCTTTTGCACAGCAAAGGAAACAGTTAACAA
>PISX010022081.1:0-32414 GCA_004024625.1 Mellivora capensis
AAGAATGTGAGTTTTAGCTCTTCTGCTTGCTGTTTCCAAGTACCTAATTCTGTTGCTTTCAATTTCCCCATAAGTATGATAGAGCTTGTGATATGACCTTCTTCATTTTTAAAGTATCTAATAATTGCTAGAAAGCATTATGAAAGATAAATGTGATCTTAACATAGTATGGTTTGAAATGGGTATTCAGTGCTATCCTGGAAGTCAGTATAAGAGGATGCCACCTCTGTCAGGAAAGTATGACCATACTCTACAGAGACTGTGATTCTTGCCATCACATATCACCACACACTGGTAGGGGGTGAATAGAAGCAAAATAAAATGCAAGAGATTTACTAAATTAAGTTCTAAATGCTTTGTAGTATTTATAGTACTGTCACATTTTCTAGTGTGACAGAAGGAAGGTTTTCCCCTAGGAATATTTTTTTACTTTAAAACTTGTATGAAAACAATCAGTGAATTTTGGTATGCAACTTTAGACTTCAAAATTAATATCTTTTTGTTGGCTTTTATTTATAGGAGTGATAATTATACCAATTAATTACATGAATTAAGCTAAAACCAATATGTTATTAATATTCTAGTTTACACTGGGTGAATGACCTTCCTAGAGCACTTGAACAGGTAAGAAACTTAATGTTGATTCTAATAGCCTGTGTTATTTTATTAGTAGAAACTTCTAAATATTTCTGCTTTTTACCGGAAACTTCCAGATATTTTCCATTTTACACTTTTGACAGTTGGAAATGAAACCAAATAAAATATTATTTTTTTCTATGGGCCAGATAGAGTTGGTGCTCTTTGGCATATTAAGAAGTACATTAAGTGGGGCGCCTGGGTGGCTCAGTGGGTTAAAGCCTCTGCCTTCAGCTCAGGTCATGATCCCAGGGTCCTGGGATCGAGCCCCACATCTGGCTCTCTGCTCAGCAGGGAGCCTGCTTCCCCTCCTCTCTCTCTGCCTGCCTCTCTGCCTCCTTGTGATCTCTGTCTGTCAAATAAATAAAATCTTTAAAAAAAAAAAAAAAAAAAAAGAAGTACATTAAGTGACTCCCTTGTCTAGGAATTCAAGAAATCTAATTATGGAGATGTTTCAAATATTTATGGAAAGTCATACAAAATAACTTGGACAAAATAATATTGACATCACATTGATACAAGACATTTCCTGTGTGAGTCCCTTTTCTTAATTGCCTATAAGTTTTGTGTGGGGAGGATACTATTTCTTCATATTTGTGTCTTTCCTGCACCTTATAATTAGTGTGAGGTATATTTGTTGGTTGACATTTATCAGTGAACTGGTGAAGAGTAGGTAAAAAGCATTGTGTTCAGAAGAGGGAAGGGGATCACTGTGATTTGGAGTGGCCTCGGAAAGCTTTAAGAAGCAGGAATTACTTGAGCAGGGCCTTTGAGGATACGTCAGATTTGGGGCAGGAAGGCAGAATCACAGGGTAAGTAGGTGAGAGGTAAAAGAGCCTCAGGAGCAAGAGGGACAGAGAGGAAGCCTGTTGGGAGATTAATGTACTAGGAGATAGGGCATATTGGGACCAGATTTAGGAAGACTTGGGTAACAGATTAAGGAATTTTGAGTTCATTCTTTATGCAATTCAGAGCTGCTGGAGAATTTTGAAGAGGAAAGTGATGTGATTAAAAGGCTGGTAGGCAGGATAACTACCACATCTTAAGCACATACTGTTTGCCAGTCGCTGTGCCCTGTTTTATATGTGCATTAAGTAAATAACTCTGTAGGATGTCTTCATTTTGCTACTTGGAAAACTGATGCCAGAAGTTTTGGTTCAATTAAAGAGACTGTTTCCATGGTCCAGACATGAGAGAAACTAAAGCTAGGTGGAAGTGGCAGGAGTTAACAGGAAGAGAGGGTATTCAGTTTGGTGGCTGGTTGGATCTGAAGATCAAAGACAGGGAGGGGTCCAAGCTCACCTTAAAGTTTTTTGTGTTTTTTTTTTTTTTTGGTTATTTATTTATTTATTTATTTGAGAGAGAGCGTGAGCGCACAGGCAGAGTGGCAGGCAGAGGCAGAGAAAGAAGCAGGCTCCCTGCTGAGCAAGGAGCCCGATGCGGGACTTGATCCCAGGACCCTGGGATCATGACCTGGGCTGAAGGCAGTGGCTTAATCGACTGAGCCACCCAGGCCTCCCTCACCTTAAAGTTTTGAGTCTGGATGCCTGGGAGAGTAATTAGTAAAAACAGAGGAAAGAATGGTAATGATCAGATAAAGGGAATGGAAAATGGTAACTGACAGAAATATAGCAGCTGGAGAGGGGAGTGGGTTTGGGAATTAAGTATTGTGTGTGTGGGTTGGTTGTGTTGGGAGGGTGAGTTTGCCAAGAGACAAATGGCCATGGCACAGGCAAATGAAAATGAGTTTAGATCTGGGAAGATGTCCAGACTAAAGATAGTGATTGGAAGTCATCCTTATGAAATCCATGGGAATTGATAAGCCCCTCCGAGGTAGAAAGAAGCTGCAGAGAGCTGAGGACTGAATCTTGGGTCCCTGCTAGATTATAGTTTGGTGGTAAGAGAAGGAAGCAAAGAGGTGGAAGGTAAGAAAGCAAAGATTTTACGGTTGGCTTGCTTATACACTGTTTTGTAATTGCTTCATAAATTTAAATATAAATTTTAAGATGGATACTTTGATGAGAGAGCCTACTACGATTTGGGGTTTACTTCAGAATCTACCTTTTCCTGTAACGTTGCTCATTGTTGAGAATAGTCCATCAAATCTAGTTACAGATGGTAGTTCTAAGAGAGTCAGTGAGTAAACATTTGTGATTCTGGAAGCCATTATAGCCACTATTTTGCTTGAGTTATCAGTTAAAATTTGCTTTTGTTTGAAAGTTGGAAAATAAGTTAGTTACTTCTCCTTAAAGGAAACTAATATTTGATTGGGTTAATGTGAATTATAATAATTTCTGCATAAATTAGCTTTTTCTGCTAAAAAACAACCCCAGCTTAACAGTTTAAAACAGTTTACTTAGCTCAGGATTTTGTGGATTGGATGGGAATTTGTGTTGGCGTTAGTTAGGAAATCCTTCTGGGTCGAGCTTGGCTCATGAAGCCAGTCAGTATCTGTGATCTGTTGCTAGATCAGAGCTGGCCTCTCAAGAGTGGCATTAGCTGGGATGTCTCAGAGATCTCTGCTCCTCATACCTCTCAGCCCTCACCAGGTTAGCTCAGGCCTATTCACAGCATGGTGGCAGCACAGGGAATCAGGTAAGGCCATTTCAAACTTTGGTGTGACCCTGGAACACTGCCACTTGCACTGCATTCTTTTGGCTGCAGCAAGTCACAAGGCTGTCCCAGATTCAGGGAGAGGGGAAATAGCTTCATTTTCTAATGGAGTTGTTTGATGGGAGTGACGTGTAAAAGGCACAGTAGAGGTTTGTGATTTTTGCAATCTACCACACTTTTAAATTTTTTTCTTTCAGTATTTTCTCATTATAAAAGTAATTTTTGTCTATTATTAGAAGAGTTAAAAACATTCAATATGTTTTAGAGGTATTAATGCTATCAGTGAATTATTGCCTGTCTTTAATATTACACTGCAGTTCCTTTCTGACATTTGGTTGCCTTAGGTGTTATTTATTTTCTCATTATTTGACAAAATAACAATGATAATTGTAAAATACTAATTTAGGATATGTTCTTTTAACATTTTTATGCTTCTAACATTTTTTAATATAAAATTTTAACTAATTTTGTTGTCTTGTATTTATTACAGATTCATTACGTTTTAAAACCAGATGGAGTATTTATTGGCGCAATGTTTGGAGGTGACACACTCTATGAACTTCGGTGTTCACTACAGTTGGCAGAAACAGAAAGGGAAGGAGGATTTTCTCCACATGTTTCTCCTTTCACTGCTGTCAATGACTTAGGACATCTGCTTGGGAGAGCTGGCTTTAATACACTGACTGTGGTAACTATCAAGAGAGTTGATTAATTCTCATTGACCCATTAATCACACAGTTCAGAAACAACTTCTCATTTTAAAGTAAAAATATGTAGGTATTGATGGTATCATAGAAAGGTTTTTGCACTTTTTCTCTCTTTAAATTTAGTTTGTATAAATAGGTCTTGATTGATAAAGGTAGGAAAGTGAAATTTTTAGTATTTGGTGTTTGAAAATGTAGCTCAAAAAATCCAAACCTCAGTTAACAAGGAGATTGTTTTCCAAGACTTACTATTCCATTAGAATCTTTAAAATCAGAGTTACATGTAATATGAGACAGCATTTCAGATGATGGAGAAAAGGAAATGTGCAAGAGCATTTACAGCTCTACCTCTACAACCAGCCCTTAACTGAAGTGAGGCAGAAATGAAGGTATATGCATTTTTGGCCAACAGTAGAAAATCAACAGTAGATGGTAGGGGGAAAAAACAAAAAAACGGTAGGAAAGAGAGCTATATCCATTAGGGCTAGAGAGATCTGGAAAGAGGACCTAGAGGCTGTCAAGAAACACAGAGTCAGCATGGTACAATGATGGTATGGGGCATAGATGTCTGACAGGTATAATTTGGTTCCTTACCTTGTCCCTTTCCTAGCTAGGGAGATTTGGGAGATTTAATTCACTTCTTTGAGCATTCCTTTTTTTTTTTTTTTTTTTTTTTTTAAGAAATTCAAATGTTTCTCACCTCAGGTGGCAATTAGAATTAAGATAAAGGATGTGAAATATCTGGACCATGGTAGATGCTCAATTAATATTTGCTCCTGCCTTCCTCTCTCCCCCTCCTCATACATCTAGTACTTTGCCATCCAAGGCTTCCAACAGGGAGTTATCTGGAGAGACAGTTGCCCCCTTCCAGCTCCTTTCACTAGCATAGTCACTCTAAAGGATTTTATTACAGCCTTCAGAGGTCAATTGAGTAGACTTGCTATGATTTCCAAACCCCTCAGGTTTAAACACATCTCTATTTTGGAGGAAATAGGAATTTATTGACAAAGAAGCTTCTCATTGATGATAGGCTTAAGACTGAAATAACCATTTAAGGAGATTCAATGTGAATATATTTCATAAAATCAATCAACCAAGAAAAGGTTGTCCTGTCCTTCCTTGTTTGGGTAAAAAGCACAGGGCATAGACCATAGACCACTAGGGTCTCTGAAGTTGGAAAGGGGCCTCAAGAAGAGAGAAGACAGTAGGCTAGGAAATGATAGCAACCCTCGAGATTTCACAGCTGTGTCTTTTGTAAACTGCTAATGGCCTGAGTCAGCAGACAACAGTCAGCTGTTGGCAGCTGGAAAGGGGAAAGCTCTGCCTCATGTGAGGGTTCTGCTTTGTAATTAAAGCAAACACTGGCAAGCACAGGCAGTTGTACAAGAGGGATCACTGTGTATTTTTCAACACTTTTTAATTATAATATGCAATAACACAAACATATTTTGTAAACATTGAACTGTACAGATAAAGTGACAGTTTGTTATTTGCCTTTAATTCCCCAAATCTTAGCTCTCTCCTTTAAGAAACAGTTCTTAAAATTTTGCTTTTAGGACCATGCTACACACTTAAAATTATTGGGACCTTAGAGATCTTTGGGTATGTGGGTTATATCTATCAATATTAACCAAATTAGAAATTAAAACTGAATTTTAGTATTTACTAATACATTTAAGACTAACAGTAGTGTACCTATTATGTGTTAATATAAAAAAAAACCTATGAAAGAAACTATTTTCCAAAAGAAAAATTAAGAAGGTCATTGCTTTACATTTTTACAAATTTCTTAAATGTATGACATAATAAAAGTGCTAAATTCTCATCCTTCTTCTGCAGTCATAAGACTTTCTATTAAAGTATCCCATGTCACATAACTTATGAAAAATCCATTGTACTCATGAGAGATTGAGAGGTGAAAAAGCCAAATAGCATCTTAGTATTATTATAAGAATAGTTTTGGGGGGGAAAAAAAAGAATAGTTTTACCTTTTGACTTTGTGGACCCCCAAAGGTGTTCCTTCTTGCAGTTTTCTATGTTGTAAAGTGTACTGTGCATTTTAGAAAAATTTCTGCTGGAGCCCTGGGTGGCTCTGTCAGTTAAGCGTTCAACTTGATGTTGGCTCAGGTTCAGGATCTTGGGGTCGTGAGATTGAGTCCCATATTGGGCTCTGTACTCAGTGCAGAGTCTGCTTGAGATTCTCTCCCTTGCCCCACCCGACCAGCACACACATGCTCCATAGATAAATAAATAAAATTTTAAAATTTTCTACTAAAAATGTTTAACTTAACATAGCACTTAAAATACTACATTTCTGGGGCGCCTGGGTGGCTCAGTGAGTTAAGCCTCTGCCTTCGGCTCAGGTCATGATCCCAGGGTCCTGGGATCGAGCCCCACATCGGGCTCTCTGCTCAGTGGGGAGCCTGCTACCCTCTCTTGCTGCCTGCCTCTCTGCCTGCTTGTGATCTCTGTCAAATAAATAAATAAAGTCTTTAAAAAAAACATACTACATTTCTATTAGTTGGGAAATCTACTCTTGAAATACCTTCTATATTCTTCTCTAAAAAATGAGCTGAATAACTCAAACAGTAAGATAATACAAAAATATTGGTGTGGAATCTTCTTTGTGGTTTATACAAATTAAGAGAGTTGCAAATTTAATAATAAATATATACAGATTTGTTCCTTGGTACATATACACTGTATCTAATATGTTGTATTAACATTATATCATAGTTCATTGTCTAAAAAATCACATCCCAAACAGCTAATAAAATCCGTTACAAAGGTTTATGGCACATACAACATTAGGTATATCATTTTTATACAGCAGTGGGCTTTTATTTTTGACGTGAATTCAAGATTTGCCTGTTTACATTTATGTGACTTTTGTTTTATGTAATTTTTGTGAATTATTTTCAGAGTTAGTGGGCATTCTGAATGAGGCTCATTTCCTTTTAGAATAGAGTTGCCAGACTAATACATTAGGAGGAAACAGCTCATGTGGTCCATCTTAATTGGAATAAGGACTTTGACAAAGCAATTATGGTATTCTTTGGATTGAGATGGAGATAGTGCTTTTAGTTTCATTGAAAGATTGTTTTTGACGGATCTTGTTTAATGGCTACGTTTCAGGCTGGAAGGAATTTTGTTTTTAATCTTATGATTTTTTTTTAAGATTTTATTTATTTATTTGACAGAGATCACAAGTAGGTGGAGAGACAGGCAGAGAGGAGGAAGCAGGCTCCCCGCTGAGCAGAGAGCCCGATGCAGGGCTCGATCCCAGGACCCTGGGATCATGACCTGAGCTGAAGGCAGGTTTTAACCCACTGAGTCACCCAGGCGCCCCGATCTTATGATTTCTTATTAAAAAATAGTTTCCTAAGGTAGAAAAACAGAGAGAAGAAAGTGACTACCCAGAGATGGTCTTATTAAAAAGTGCACATACAACATTGTCATGCATGTGTTAACAAGAAAATAAATTTTTAAAAAATGTATAGATAAAATGAGATAAACAGAGCAGGTCTAAAGTAAAAGAAGTCTCCTCCTCCTGACTTCTGATACCTGGACCCTCGCCCCAAAGATGACGGTTGTTGTGTGTATATCCTTTCAGAACAATTTTTCATTATACACCGCTATACAGTTATGTCATTTAAACATATATTTGCAACAATATATATACTTGGTTGCTTTTTTTTCTATAAGTACTCTTAGGGTTCTTTTTAGTTAATAGCATTTTTTTTTCCTAAGATTTTATTTATTTATTTGACAGAGAGAGGAGCCGAGGGAGAGGAGAAGCAGACTCCCCACTGAGCAGGGAGCACAATATAGGGCTCGATCCCGGAACCCTGGGATCATGACATGAGCCGAAGACAGACGCTTCACTGACTGAGCCACCAAGGTGCCCTAGTTAAATAGCATATCTTGGAAGCTCTTTCCATACACATCTATTTCTCCATTAATGGACATTTAGATTATTTACAGCTAGTTTTTTGGTTTCTCATTGTTGTTTTGTTACTATTTCAATTCTAATTCAATGTAGTGAATTTCCTTTCACATAATTTTGGCATATCTGTCAGGTCAATTTCTAGCAGTGGAATTGCTGGGTCAAAGAAGCTGTACATTGATATTTTGACAGATAGGGTCAGATGATTTTCCAAATGTAGCATCAATTTATATGCCCCATCAACAATATAAGAATCAGGGAGCCTGACGCAGGACTTGATCCTGGGACCCTGGAATCATGACTTGAGCTGAAGGCAGACACTTAACTGAAAAGCCACCCAGGCACTCCTAGAATGGATGTTTTTGATAAGTGTTCTTTGGGCTTTATCTTGATACTGTTCAACATTAAAGTCCAAAATAAGGAGGAATAATGAACACATTAGATAAAGTTACAAAACATGCAAAGATCTAGACACTTCAAAAGTGGTTAGTGCAAATAAGATAAAGTTTGAGATGCATGCAGCATTTTGATACCAAACTTGGAAAAAAAAAGTATGCGTCCTGTATTTGGAAGCTAATTTCCAATATAGACAAACTTCTTTATCTTTGTGCTTAACACAGAATTTTATCACATCACAGCCCTGTGCTGGTTGGGCAGCTTTTCTCCATCCCGTAGTTGTGCCACCTGGCCTTGGCATCTACTTAAGTTACCACAGCAAAAGGGATGCCTGGAAAAGCCTCACTAGTTCTTTATTATCTTGCTCTTTCCTTTCCTTTCACCGTGGTAGGCCAGAAGAAATGCCTTCTGGGGTCTGGGAAGTATCAAGGAGCACCAGGATATTCGGGGAGCACCAGTCTCTGCCACTGTACCAACAGTGAACTCTTGTATCAGGCTTCAGAAAGAATGGAACATAATTGCCCACAAGTCCATTTGAGAAATGCTCCAGTGGCGTGCCTGTCTCCCAAGTGAGCAGTGCAGCATGGCTGCATTACTAGAAGCAGATTGGAAACATCTTCGGAGATGACCCTATTTGGCTTGATTTGGGGTGCCACTTTTTTTTTTTTAAGATTTTTAGAGACCGGGATGGTGGGGAAAGAGAGAGAACCCCGAGCAGACTCTGTATGGAGCACAGAGCCCAATGTGGAGCTCAGTCTCATGACCCTGAGTTCACAACCTTAGCTGAAACCAAGATCTGGACGTTTAATGACTGAATGACCCAGGTGCCCCTGGGTGCCACATTTAAGAGACTTATACTGACAACGTACTTAGTAACACAGTAAAGATGTGTTAGGATTTATAAATCTATAAATTTTGTCCAGAAGATTAATTCCTCCTTCTAAAACCTACAGTGTCCTGGAAAATTTCAAAGACTTGAAGAAGAGGGTTATGGTTTGCAGATACAAAATAGATTTGTTCTGTGTTGTTTCCAGGGAGAGATCTAGAACTGGGTTGATGGAGTTTTAGGAAGATTTCTCTTAGAATAGTGAGTATTTATTCTGCAATTTGACATTTTCATATATCAAGCATAAACCAGATGACATCTGTGAAGATTATTATAGATTTTTTTTTTTTTATTTGACAGAGAGAGGTCACAAGTAGGCAGAGAGGCAGGCAGACAGAGAGGGGGAAGCAGACTCCCCATGGAGCTGGGAGCCCATTGTGGGGCTTGATCCCAGGACCCTGAGATCATGACCTGAGCCAAAGGCAGAGGCTTAACCCACTGAGCAGGCACCCCTGTGAAGATTATTATAAAGAACATTCCTGTTTACCATGAGAAATTGGTCTGGGTAATCTCTGTGGCCTGTTTTCAAATCTGGGTCTTTTATGATGAATGTCAAATGAATATTCCTTTTTCTTTTTAAATAGGATACTGATGAAATTCAAGTTAACTATCCTGGGATGTTTGAATTGATGGAAGATTTACAAGGTAACACCCTTTAAAGAATGTTTAATCTCTATTTGAGAGTCATTTTGAGAGCAGACTCAATGGCAGGTACTGGGGCTAAGCACTATGGATACATTGGTGAGGAGAACGCAGACTGTCTTCATGGAGCTTATAAAATAAATGGATGAGGCAGACATCACACAGCTGCCATAAAGATAAATGTTAAATTAGAATTGTGATAAGTGCTACTAAGTGGAAGTGCATAGTGCTATGACTGCTTCTAAAAAGATGGCAGGACTTTCTTGAAGGGTGCATCTGAGGCTGGTAGAGCACATCAGTGACTTTCTCCAACAACACTTGGCAGCTCAGGTCCAGGCACAAGAAAGAGGGGTAGTTGGGTTAGTGTAGGTTTGGGGTTTATTAAAGGGATAAACCCTAGTGGGAGAGAATCAATGAAGTCATGTCTGAGGAAGTGGTGATTGTGCTCTAAAAAATGATGATGAGTTAACTAGGTGAAGAGGGGAGGAAAGTGAGTTGCAGGCAGGAAGAATAGCAGGTGCAAAGGCCCTGTAGCAAGAAAGCATGGCAGGTACTAAAAGCAGGGCATTTTGACTGGAGTACAGGGAATAAAAAGAGCATTAAATAATGAAATTAGTGAGTAAATGGGGACCTTTTTTCCCTGTTGAGATTGTCTTTATCTTAAAACCCCTTTGAGGCATTTAATGGAGGGAGAGGGGGGAAGTCATGATTCCAGATTTGCATTTTGGATAAAACGGATTGGCAGATCAACTAGTAGGGGAGACTCATTGCTGTAAAGCTTATTGAGAAATGATGGCAGCTTAGACTAAGGTGGTGGCCATGGAGATTTGAGAGAAGTGAATGGATTCTAGAGATAATTAGGATGTAAATTTGGCTGTCCTTGCTGATGGGTTACCTATGGCTGCATGGAGAGAGCTATTTCAAACATAACTGCTAAGTTTCTGGCTCACATAACCAGACAGATGGTGCCCCTTCACTGACAGAGAAAATAGTAGAGGAAGACCAAGTACTGGCAGGGACACCTCTTGAGTTCACATGTGGGTATTTTGGGTTTGAAGTGCTTGTGAAATGTCTAAGAGGAGATGTCAAGTAGGTGGCTATGTGTGTGGGTGTGCCGCTTTAGAGGAGGTGATTGCCTGGTTAAAATATCATGAGTCATTTGTGAATTGGTGGTATTTGAAGCAATTGCTTGGAACGAGAGCATGAAGTGAGAAGAGAACACGGCCAGATTCTGAGCCGTTAGGAACCGAATAGACAGTGACTGTGTATAAGAAGGACGTGTCTGGATATATTATTGAATGATGGCAGAGGCAGAGTAATGGAGAACCATTGGTCGTGGGGAGACTAAAAAATCTTGGAAACTGTGGTACTGGTGATTGTTAAAACTGAAGTCACCTAAGGTGGTGGCAGGACTTGGGTACAGATGGGACCTGAACCAGGTGCCAACCCTCCAGTAATGAGAAGAGGGACTGGGAGCCTGATGTCTGTGTCACAGCACGTGGGAGTGGGAGAAGGTGACAGCCAAATAGTGTGAGTTTCAGCAGGGCAAGGGTTTTTAACAAGTTAGAGAAAAAAATGGCCTGGAAGAGGCTGGGAGGAACAACAGGGATACAAATCCTTACCTCCTAATTCTGAAAGAGGTAAGGCACTCAGACATACATGTCTGCCACGGAGGGCACTGCTGGAGAAGTGATTTTCTCCAAGGAGAGCTTCGACTTGCCTAAGAAATTATGAGCTTTGACTTTGTATTAAACAAATGGCGTAGGCAGTTTTGATAAATGAGGGAAGCTGAAGCGATTGGAGGTGTGTTCGTTGAAACCAGAACTGTGCTTACCTAGGGCAACCTTAATCTGGATCCTGAAAATTGATAAGATGATTTAAGCAAGAGATTTGTAAGACTAAATAGCTTGCAGTTGTTTATAGATACATTGTTTTTCTTAAATGCTATTGAGTTGCTTCTCTCGGTAGTCCTCTGGTAACTACTTAATGCCTGTATTACAAATGAAAAATGAATATGAGGCCCAAAAGGAACACTTGCCTGTTAGTGGCAGAATTAGGTGCCAAACTCTTGCCTTCTTGACTCCTGCTCTGGTACTCTCTTACTCTCTACTTCTTTTGGCTACCCCTTTATAACAGTCCATTTTACCCATCATCCAGCCTCCTTTGAGTATGGTACTTCTGTTGGCTTTACAAGGAGAAAGATATATAGCTAAAAACTTACTACTATAGTCACTCTTTGTTTATTATAATTTAATACAGGGATTAAATTAATAGCATGTGTGCTTCAAGGACTGGATCAATGATCAGTCACACATCCCTGCCCAGGCACTGACTGCCCCAAACACTTAGCTTCCCATGACATAATCACGGAGCCCCTTCATCCAAAGGCTGATTGGTGGTGGGCCGATGATGTATCATTCAGACTCTAATGATAAAAATGTTTCCCAAATGCAGCATTTTTTTTTATTCGGCTATATAATAAATGCTATGCTCATGATTGATTTCAAGAGAGAAGAAAGAGACTAGAAATTAGATGCATCAGCTGGAAAAGGTTACTACCCACTGATTTAAAAATACAGAACTTACTCTGTGCTGGGTGCAGTTTTGTCACATTTTCCGATATCCTAATTTTACAAATGAGCAAATAGAGACATTGAGAAGT
The DNA here is from genome assembly GCA_004024625.1 of Mellivora capensis. Taxonomy (NCBI): domain Eukaryota; kingdom Metazoa; phylum Chordata; class Mammalia; order Carnivora; family Mustelidae; genus Mellivora; species Mellivora capensis. Next base: position 12,486 of record PISX010022081.1, read on the forward strand.
TAAGTATCTTGTTCATGGTCACACTGGATCTGGATCCAAAGTCCAATACTGCCTACTTGATCTGTGTGCATTTTTGTTGTTGTTGTTGAAGTTAGCATAGTATAATGCTCTAATCTTACCTGTATAGTTGCTTGTATTTTTAATCACTATCCAGACAAGAACATTTCCAGCCCCTCAGAAGGTTGCCTCATGCCACTATCCAGTTGAGAACCGCTGCTTCCCCCATGGGTTTTAAATGGTCATTTATTTTTGAGGACCCGTTGCCTGCTATTTACCTTAAGAGGCTTTGCCAGTGCTTCTCTTATTTTTACTGTTAAGCCTTTTACATAAATCATATATTTTAGTCTTTGAGTCTCTTATCCTTAGGAGAATTAAGAAGAATTATGTAAAGATAACTTGTAGAAGTGGTATTTAACAAAGTAGATATAAACAGTAAATGGTTGATTTTATATTCATTCCCCTACCATTTATTGAACATCTACCTACCATGTGCCAACTATTGAGCCAGTGATGAAATTACATAGTTCCTAATCTCAGGAAGCATGTGCTCTAGTAGAGACATCGAAATAAAGAGAGAGACATAGCCATTTAACTGTAAAATGAGATAATTGTGGTTTAAAGTATAGGGAAAAACAGAATCCCTAAATTTGCTTAAGGTGTCAGGGACGCTTTTGTAGAAGAGACAGGACCTAAGCTAAAATGAGTTTGCCAGGAGATTAAGTCAGTGGGTACAGGTTTGGGACATTGCCTTCCAAGCTAAGGGAATGGTCTGTGTAAAATCATGGAGATGCGAGAGGATACACAACTTCCTTCACTTTCCTAATTAAGAAACTCTACAGTAATTCTCTATTGCTTGAATATGTAGAATGGAGAGATGATGGGAAGTGATGCAGCATAGTCCACTAGAGGCTTCCAGATTTTATCAGGTGAGCCTGGTACTGTGGGAGAAAATTTCATGCAGAAGCGTAACTGTCATATCACTGTATTAAAAAACTTATCCTCCAGCATTGTTTATAAGGCATACTGTATGAGAAAGGTAAGACTAGAACTAATATAGTTCATTTCTCATGTTACACATGAGTAAACTGAGGCACAGAGAGAAGTTAAGTAACTTGCGCAAAGTGATATAAGTGATAGAGACAGGATTTAAGTCCAGTGTAGCAGTCTAACTCAGATTCTGAAATCTCAACCACTCTGCCTTTAAAAGGTCAGAGGCAGCTGAGATGGGAAGAAGAGTAGTCCAGGGATGAATGGAGGAGGGGAGGAGCTTGGGTGACTACTTCCAGGTATGCTGCTTTGCCTACCGGAAGATGGTGTTACCTTCAGATTGGTTTTTGGTATTTTATATTGTTACACTTTTGCTTGATGTTGTAGTGTTCCTCATTTGAGCTGCCATTGTTATTAATTCACAGAAAAAAAGTCCAGAATGTTGACATAATTTTACAAAACAAGTGTGTATCAGCTGATGAATGCATGAAAAGTTTTGGAGGCTTTCACAGTAGTTTTAAGGTAAGTTCAGTTTGTTTGTTTTTTAAAGACAATACTCAGTATTGTTACTCCTAAAGCAGAATAGATTAGATTTTTATACTAGCAGTTGAACTTAACCTTAAAAACACTGTGAGAGTCTGTAACAGTCACTTGCTTCCAGGATTTTTCTGTTATCCCAAAGCCCAGAGCTGGTCAGAAATTCCTAAATGTGTTTCCCAGGTTGTCTTCAGTAAAGGTCTACCATGATGCATTATGAAGCACTATCATTCCATTTTGAAGATGATAAAACTGAGTTTATAATTAGAGTTAAGTGACATTGCCCGAGATTACATAAGGATCAGAACTGGGATTACGATCCCAAAGTCTAGACTTTCTGCACCACATCGCTACCATGCGGAGAAAGGAAGGTTGGTATGGTGGTTTGCTTCTCTTGTGAGGCAAGGGTGTGCTCCTCTAGCAGCGGAGTTACTGGCTGTTATGCAGTGGTGTTCTTGAATTTCCTTATCAGAAAGAACATTATGCCTGATCATCTTAATTAGTATATCTAATACCAATTATTTAAAAGGCATTTTAGAATTTCTAGTGTATTAAGCATTCCCCCCACCCTTGTGTATTATTTACATTAAATAAATTAAACCTGTTTTCCACTGGTATTGCCTATATCTAATGTGTAGTAAGTCATGACACTGGGAAGGTGAGTGGGAATGAAAGCACCACAGCCATCATCAACTTAGAGTCTTTCAATCCAGCTTCCAGTTTATCTCTGGTCACTTGATGTGGTTGGTACTCACAGTGTAGGAGAATGTTTTTAAATCAGATTATGTATTAGGTCTCTAATGTTAGTCATAGAAGACTTCAGAGATCATCTGGTCTGGCCACCTAGAAGACCCACAGCAATTGGTGTAAGGTCATAGCTGCGTCGTCGTGACAGAATACGATCCGCCTTTTTTTTCATGACAGTCTAGTTCGTATGTGTGTTGTTTCATGAATTGGGGCTGTTGTACTCACAGGATGCTGGACATTGCTTTTAGTATCAGGGAATCATTATTTTAAGGAATAATAGGAACCTTTTGGGATTGGAGAAAAAAAGGTTCACTTAGAGCTGATTTGTTGATTGTTTTTAATAAAGCCATTGAAAACTTCTAAAGAACAACTGATACTTGGGAAGTTTGTTGGGGCCTTTTTGTGAAAGAGGAAAAACAAAAGTAAGAACTGATTTTTGATAGTATGGTATATAGAGAATAAATGTAAAGGATTTTTACTTTGGAAATTTGTTTTAATTTCTTGGACTAGTTTAAAAATGTGGCCTTTCAGTGGAATTTTAAGTATGTGCATAAAAAAATCAAATACACAGCACTCATTGTAGAAAAATATCAATCCTAGCTTTTAGCTATCAACTTGAAGAAAAGAAGTCCAGGAATGCCTCAGTGGCTCAGTGGGTTAAGCATCTACGTTCAGCTCAGGTCTTGATCCCAGGGTCCTGGAATCGAGTGCCACACTGGGTTCATTATTCAGTGGGGAGTCTGCTTTTCCCTCTGCCTGCTGTTCCCTATTTATATGTGTTCTCTCTCTCTCTGACAAATAAATAATATTTTTTTTTAAAAGTCTAAAATTTTATGTATGTATATATGTATGTATGTAGGCTCTAAACTGGACTTGGCTTAAATGAGGGGCTTGAACTCACAATCCTGAGATCAAGACCTGAGCTGAAATTACGATTCAGATACTTAATCAACTGAGCCACCCAAGTGTCCCAGAAGTCTAAATTTTAAAACATGAGGAAAAGTGCCCCTGTAAAGAATGCACATAATTTCTTCCTAATCTGGGAGTAAGAAAATATTGTAAAGTCTGAAAACACATTGTAGTTTTGATACTGTCTAATGAATTTCAGAGCCCTCTCCCAAGTTTCACAATCAGACATTGATGGCTTAGAGGGAGTGAGGCATTGTAGCAGTGCTCTGTCCTCTGAAGAGCATCTAAAAGGGGCATGAAAGATGGCATCCTTGGAAAGGTACTTGCAACTCCCTGTGACTCACCTGGAGGGTCAGTTGCCTTGCTTTTGCCCACCTGACCACTGTTAGCAAGTAAGGTGTGCTTATGGGACTTGCCTCCTGAAATTTGACTTCTTCTCTGGTCTTAATATCCAGAAACTTCAAGTAGTTTTTGCCTTAGAGTCACTAAGGAGCCTAACTACAACCTATTAGGGAATGGGGATGGGTACACTGTTGGATGTGAGGTTAAAATTGTGCTTTGAGCAGCTCAGCTGTTGGCGGTATTATCTAAAACTGCCTGTAGTGTATTTTTAGGTATGGGTGAGAGTAACTGTGCTTGGAATAGAAAAGGCCTGCTGCACCGAGACACGATGCTGGCAGCGGCGGCGGTGTACAGAGGTAAGCGGGCGGGCTGTCTTTCCTACCCTCGCCTCACCGAGGAATGTGTGCCCTGCCGGGTTTATCCCTTAAAGTTGCCAGTACTTTTTCCTTTCCCGTTGAGACATCAGATTTTTTTGTCCTTCCTTTCAGAACACAGATCCTGTAGTTCCATATCCTTTTTCCAAACAGCCTTTAACTGTATTTCTGTCAGCTTCTCAGCGTTGAGGATTTTTCATGTAAGGCATTCTCACAGTCCTCCAAATATCCCAATATCCATTTCTCTTCTGAGACATGACTTTTACTGAGCAGATTTTTTTCTTCCTACTTCCATTTTTCTCAGATTGTAACCATTATTTATCTTTATAGAAATGTACAAAAATGAGGATGGTTCAGTACCTGCCACATATCAGATCTATTACATGATAGGATGGAAATACCATGATTCACAGGTAATATTATTAAGACAAATCATTTCTCTTAGTGGGTTCATGTTTTCATTTACTTTTTATTTACATAGGGTGGGTTTAAAAAAATATGATGGCATTAAAGGATTTCATGTAGAGCTGTGTATCTATTTCTAATATCTTTAATCTTTCATTATTTTCAGGCAAGACCAGCTGAAAGAGGTTCGGCAACTGTGTCATTTGGAGAACTGGGAAAGATAAACAATCTTATGTCACAGGGGAAAAAGTCACAATAAATATTTTATTCAATGTTAATGTAGTCCAGAATTTTCATCAAAGTTGGATAACTTTCACATTTAAACGTATTATATTTTGGGGACGCCTGGGTGGCTCAGTTGGTAAAGCAGCTGCCTTCAGCTCAGGTCATGATCCCAGCGTCCTGGGATCGAGTCCCACATCGGGCTCCTTGCTCGGCAGGGAGCCTGCTTCTCCCTCTGCCTCTGCCTGCCACTCTGTCTGCCTGTGCTCAGTCTCTCGTGCGCTCTCTCTCTCTGACAAATAAATAAATAAAATCTTTTAAAAGAATAAAAATAAACGTATTATATTTTGAAGCAGGAAGCAATGTACCATCAGACTTGTAGTAATTAGAATAACCTAATTCTAATCTACATTTGGTAACCCTTTCAGTTTTAATGTGGTTTCTGTTTTCATATGGATACTGTTATCTAGTGACTTGAATGTCTTATTTACAGATTCAGCCAAAAGCAGGAAGATATTTCAATGAAAAAATCTACAAATATGTTCACATTTATAAATGCTGACTTGATGGAAAGACATTGCTCACACTGACATTTTGTACCTTTTTCTCCTGATCTTTTGTTACTGCCTTGAGAGGGCGATAGCTATGGAGATGAGAGGAAGACAAGTTGATTGATTATATAGAGTTATGGATCATTTGGAATAAAAACCGTTTTTATAATGACTAAGTTACTCAAGCTAAATTATTTGTCACACTGTCATCTTTGTTGTGAAGACAGTCTAGGGTTATATGTCTCTCCAGAGCTATTACATAGTTTTATACTTCAGGAAAGTGTGGACCTTTATTGAATCTTTCCTCACCATTTTTTTTTTTTTAAAGCACCTGAATTCAGTCATTTCTTTTTTACCTTCATGATCTGGGTAAGACCCTAGAGTTTTATACCCCATGCTACCTTAGGTAAGAAGGGACCATTTTAAAGAATTACAGAAGAAAAATCCTGTGTGAAAGTATCCGCACAGTGATGAAAAATGCTCTTTGTTGTTTGACTTTCCTTCATCATTTCAGGTCTTTGAAACTATTATTCTAATCCAGGGCCACTCTCCCATTATCATTTAGTGGGGATCACCATCATGTGGAAGCAGTCAGGCACAGACAGCTTAGAATGGAGGGAAGAAGATGGTGATGAGGAAGCAGGGAGGAGGCTGGGAAGCAATCAAGAGTGAGTGGTAACTCCCATTGCTCCAAGTTGAGTTAGGGAGTAATGCTGACAGCTTTCTAACTGTGGGACCCTGAAGAGTTGTGTTAAAACTTCATCCTCACTGTTAAATGCCAGGTGGTGGCACTTGCTTGTTTGTCATTTATGTTGAAATAAACCCAGCAGAGGCAGGTCGATGCCAGTTCACATGGAATAAGGCACAAAACTAACCATACTTAAAAAAAAAAAAAAAAAAAAAGTGAGAACTGAGTCTGATTCACCAGGTGGTGGAGAGCCATTGCTGTCCAGTTCACCATTTCACCAGGCACAGGCCCCAGCCTCCTCTTCAGCCTTAGTTAAGTTATTACAGTGTTTATCTCCCCCTGCCTTCCCTCCCTTGACCACACTGGCACCAAGCTCTTCCTGGGTAGGGGCAGCATCTGCCTTGTCCACAGCATAGTGCTTTGCACATAGTAGATATTCAATTACATTTTGAATTGAATTAAATTATGGGGGAAAGTGTGCCCTTTGAAAAACCCAAGTTACAGTTAAAAACCAAGGTTTTATAGGAGAAAAAGAAATTCCTATTCTTGCTGTCTTTGGGCAGGAAATATAGCAATATTAGAAACTGGGATACTCTTTTTTGAACCATATTATGCCTGCTTTTCACCCTTATCCCAGGCTAATTTATTTTGTTTTTTTCAGTGTTCCAAGATTCATTGTTTATGCACCACACCCAGTGCTCTATGCAATACGTGCTCTCCACAATACCCACCACCAGGCTCACCCAACCTCACACCTCCCTCCCCTCCAAAACCCTCAGTTTGTTTCTCAGAGTCCACAGTCTCTTGTGCTTCGCCTCCCCCCTCCGAATCCCACCACTCATTTTTCCTTTCCTTCTCCTAATGTCCTCCATGTTATTCTTTATACTCCACAAGTAAGTGAAGCCATATAATAATTGACTTTCTCTGCTTGATTTATTTCACTCAGCATAATCTCCTCCAGTCCCATCCATGTTGATACAAAAGTTGGGTTTCATCCTTTCTGGTAGAGGCATAATATAGAAACTGGAATACTCTTTTTAACTCTTATTTTATTTTGTTTTTAACACAGGAAAATAATATCCAGGAAGTAAAATTTGGTCAAGTTTTTAAGCTTAATTTTCAGAATTTGAAGGGAGAAGAGAAAAATAACAAAAAACCCTATTGATAAAATTGCAAACTGATGACTGAGGAACAGATAAATACTATGGTGACTGTATTTCCTAAAGAACATGTGTTTTGTATGCATTATTTGTTTTTTGAGGAATGCATACAAACTTGTGAAGTGCTTATTGCTGAGGAATGGGACTGAGGAACTCGGTGTGTGTGCATCTGTCAGGTTTGAATGTCGGGTGCAGGAGGTGGCCAGAAGCCATGAAGGAGACTTGTACTTTTCATTTTTTTAATCTTTCTGTGAAATTTGAAGTTTTTTACCAAGAATATTACCTGTTTATTTCATGCTGATTATGGATACATGGATGGTGGGGTAGCCTGGGAAGGAGTCTACCCTGGGCTATTTAAAAAATAAACAAATATATAAATAAGATCATGGCTTAAAAAAACAAAGGAAAGAAAAATTAGCACAACTGATTGAGGACACTTATTGTTTAACGAGTGACAGTAGTCAAATTATTTTTTTAGTTAATATCTGCTGGAAGTATCTATCAAGCTTTAATTGTTTGAAAACCTCAGGCAATTCATTTTTCTGAATAGCTGTGTTTTCCAAGTGATTAAGAACTCATTCTTTTTAAGTAACAATAATTTATTTTTAAAAATTTATTTTTAAAAATTGAAGTATAGTTGACACATTACATTAATTTCGCATGTACAACATAGTGATTTGACAAGTTTATGTTATGTTGTACTCACCAGAAGTGTAGCTACCATCTATCACCATACAATGCTATCACAATACCATTAATTATGTTCCTTATGCTGTACCTTTCATCCCCAAGACTTATTCATTCCATAACTGGAAGACTGTATCTCCCACTCCCCTTTACCCATTTTGCCTCCCCCCACCCCCCCTCCCCTCTGGAAACCATCTGTTCTTTATATTTATGGGTCTGTTTCTGTTTTTGTTTCTTTGTTTTTTTAGATTCAACTTATACGTGAAATCATATAGTATTTGTCTTTCTCTACCTGATTTATTTCACTTAGCTTAATACCCTCTAGGTCCATCCATGTTGTTGCAAATGGCAAGAATTCATTATTTTATGGATAACATTCCATTGTATATATGTATATAAACACCATTTCTTGATCCATTCATCTATTGATGGACGCTTGGGTTGCTTCTTGGCTATAATAAATAACACTGCAATAGGGTCACCTGGGTGACTCAGTTAAGTGTCTGCCTTCAGGTTAGGTCATGATCCTGGGGTCCTGGGATTGAATCCCAGGCTCCCTTTTCACCGGGGAGTCTACTTGTCCCTCTCCCTCTGCTTTTATCCCTGCTTGTGTGTGCACTTGTTCTTTCTCCCTCTCTCTTTATCTCTCGTTCAAATAAATAAAATAACACTGCAATAAACATAGGGATGCATATATATATATTTTTTTAAGATTTATTTATTTGTTTATTTGACAGAGATTACAAGTAGGCAAGAGAGGCAGTCAGGGAGAGAGGAGGAAGCAGGCTCTCCGCAGAGCAGAGAGCCTGATATGGGACTTGATCCCAGGACTCTGGGATCATGACCTGAGCTGAAAGCAGAGGCTTTAACCCACTGAGCCACCCAGGTGCCCTGCATATATTTTTTTAATTAGTGTTTTTGTTTTCTTGGGGTAAATGCCCAGTAGTGGAATTACTGGATAATATGGTATTTTTATTTTTAATTTTTTGAGGAACTTACAGTGTTTTCCACAGTGGCTGGCCCAATTTGTATTCCCACTGATAGCGTATGAGGGTTCCTTTTACTCCCCATCCTTGCCAACAATTGTTATTTCTTACCTCTTTGACTCTAGCCATTCTGATAGGTGCAGGTGACAGTTCACTGTGGTTTTGATTTGTATTTCTCTAATGATGAGTGATGTTGAACATATTTTTCATGTGGCTCTTAGCCATCTGTATGTCTTTGGAAAAATGTCTGTCTGGGTCCTCTGCCCATGTTTTTATTGGATTGTTTGGAGGTTTTTGGTGTTTTTATAAGTTCTTTGTATGTTTTTGGATATTAACTCCTTATCAGTTGTATCATTTGTAAATGTCTTCTCCTTTTAGTAAGTTTCCTCTTCATTTTGTTGATGGTTTCCTTCTTGTGCAAAAGCTTCTTATTTTTGGGGTTCCTGGGTGGCTCAGTGGGTTAAGCCTCTGCCTTCAGCTCAGGTCATGATCCCAGGGTCCTGGGATCGAGCCCCGCATCGGGCTCTCTGCTCGGCAGGGAGCCTGCTTCCCACCCACCCCCCCCCCGCCCTCTCTGCCTACCTCTCTGCCTACTTGTGATCTCAGTCTGTCAAATAAATAAATAAAAAATCTTTAAAAAAAAGTGTCATGAAAAATGAAATTTAATAACAAAAAATGAAATTTAACAAGTATTTACTGCAAGCCTGCTCTCATCCAGCTATTCGGTAAAGCAATAGTAACCAAAACAGTATGGTACTGGCATAAATATAGACAGGCTGACCAATGGAACAGAAGCGAGAGCTTAGAATAAACCCAAGTATGTACAGTCAACTAATATTAAAAGAAAAAAAGCTGCTTATTTTTGTACAGTCCCAGTGGTTTATTTTTCTTTTTGTTTCCCTTGCCTGAGGAAACATATCTAGAAAAATGTTTAAGCAATAATATATCCAAAATGTGTTACATTCTTGAATGGTGTGTAGGACATAACCATTTCTTTATAACTCCACAGTTATTATCATAAACTCAAGTTGTACTGTATTGCTTATTCCGACATTGGAATGATGTGGTTTGTCTCTTATCCAACACTTTTTAAATTTACCGCCACTTGTCAATTTCATCAGCTCAGCAAAAATGAACTTTATTGAATCCATCTACTTTCTGATCTATTAGAATTCAAATTAGAAGGTTTCTAGACTAGTGTTGTAAGGTAGGAAAGAGGAGCAAGGTTCTGGGAAAAGGACTCTCCTTTGCAGTAAAATGCATTGGGTTTTATTGGTTCCCTTAACAAATCTCCTTTGAGTTTCTTGTGCTAGGCTTCCAATTTGCTGCTTTTAGTTATCAGTCTAACAGGGCTTCCCTCTGTGGCACTGGGACATCTGTTGGCTGCTGGGAGACTTTGGGTTATTCTCTGGTTCTTGACAGTATTCCACATTGTTGGTATGGAAAATTCCAGAAGTGGCAGTGTATATGAAAATTTGTATTTTTAGGGGCGCCTGGATGGCTCAGTGGGTTAAAGCCTCTGCCTTCGGTTCAGGTCATGATCCCAGGGCCCTGGGTTGGAACCCCGCATTGGGCTCTCTGCTCAGCAGGAAGCCTGCTTCCTCCTCTCTCTCTCTCTCTCTCTCTCTGCCTGCCTCTCTGCCTTCTTGTGATCTCTGTCTGTCAAATAAATAAATAAAATCTTTTAAAAAAAATTGTATTTTTAAAACAAAGATTGGGGCACCTGGGTGGTTCAGTGGGTTAAGCCTCTGCCTTCGGCTCAGGGTATGATCTCAAGGTCCTGGGATCGAGCCCCACATGGGGCTCTCTGCTCAGCAGGGAGCCTGCTTCCCCCACCTCTCTGCCTACCTCTGCCTACTTGTGATCTTTCTCTCGGTCAAATAAATAAAAGCTTTAAGAAAAAAAAAAGAAGACACAAAGATTGTTGGCGCACCTGGATGGCTCGGTTGTTAAGCTACTGCCTTCAGCTCAGGTCATGATCCCCAGGTTCTGGGATTGAGCCCCATGTTGGGCTCCCTGCTTCTCCCTCTCCTACTCCCCCGCTTGTGTTCTCTCTCTCCCTGTGTCTCTCTGTCAAATAAATAAATAAAATCTTTAAAAAGCAAATATTGTTGCTTTATAGAAGCATTTTGCAGGATTTGTTGAGATGGAAGCCACTCCTAGACATCAAATATGTGATATGAAAGGCACCTGGGTGGTTCGGTGGGTTAAGCCTCTGCCTTTGGCCCAGGTCGTGATCTCAGGGTCCTGGGATCCAGCCCCGCATTGGGCTCTCTGCTCAGCAGGGAGCCTGCTTCTCCCCCTCTCTCTGCCAGCCTCTATGCCTACTTGTGATCTCTCTCTCTCTCTCTCTCTCTGTGTCAAGTAAATAAATAAAATCTTAAAAAAAAAAGTATGTGATATGAGCATAAAAAGTGACACAAGTGTGTAACTCATAAAGTATGAAGCAAGTTTTGCTTTTCAGACTGTTTTAGTACCACTTTATCTAGTAGGTGGGAAAAATTACAGTATGGCCTGTACTGAAGACACAGTTTTTATACTCCACGTCTCATCCTTAAGTAAGGATGAGATAAAAGTATTTTATCAGGATTGGATTCTGTGTAGGAAGGAAGTTAAGATTAATAGATATCTGGGGAAAATAAGGGTATTTGGCACAGTCATTATTATTTTACTCCTTTGTAAGTTACTATTTTATTCTCTTGCCCAAGAAGAAATGTTTTGAGCGTTGGGTTGCAGGGAGAGGTTTGAAGTAGTGTCTTATTACTGTTGTCATTAATAATGTGAAGTTTATCTTTGGAAACTTACCATAAGTGGGCCTGCCCTTTCAGAAATTGGTATACTGTGGTTCTCTGCCTGGATACTTGACAGATTTATCTTGCTGGTATAAAAACAATTAATTTGAAAATAATGGAAGGTACAGTGGGCACTGTTAAGTTGTTAACAAATAAGTAAATAATGCTTTGGACTTGTGGTGGTTTTAAAATCTATCCACAGATTGTGCGATATATTCCTTTCTAAGCGGAGGAGCTTAATTTCCCTCCCTTTGAGCATGGGCTGAATTGAGTGATTCCCTTCCAACAAGTAAAATACAGAAGAGAAGGTGTGTCACTTCTGAGAGAAGGTGATGAAAGGCATTGCTTCCACCTTGCTCAGTCCTGGATCACTTACCTGGAAGCCAGTGGCCATAGCTTGAGGGCATTCAAGCAGCACCGTAGAGAGGATATAGAGGTGAGGAAATGCCAGCAGCCGTGTGAGGGAGCCGTGTTGGAAGCAGGTCATCCACTCTGTCTAACTCACATCATGACAGTCCTGGCTGACACACCTCGGTGCAGCCTCCTGAGAGACCCTGAGCCAGAGCCACCCAGCTAAGCCTCTCCCAAATTCCCAAAGCCTGAAAACTGAGATAATAAATGTTTGTCATTTAAGCTACTGTCTTTGGAGTCATGTCTTAATGTAGCAATAGATAACCGACAATACTGTCTAAGAAAAGTTGGGTGCCCAGGGTATGCTAAGTTGTTGCTCTAAGTATAGAACATAGCCTGCTATTTCAAATTATGTAAAGTCAAATGAAACCATAAAGTCAAATTCTGACCGTGAGGATTCAGTGTAAAAAGTACATGTGGCTTCCTCACTCCCTTCCCTTTTGCTTTAACTGTTGAGTTCCTGACAACTTGTTACCAGTATAGACTGTCGACACTGTGCACTTAATTGGCAGGCTGTCGGATGAGCGTGATGCTGTGGAAGTAGGTAAAGGCTTTCCTAAAGCTAGGATTGATCTTGGCTTGCTAGCTGTTGCTAAGAGGTAAAGGTAAACTGCTCTTTCGAAGTGGCCAGTGTAGTCCGGACATTCTCCAGACTCCTTATACAAGACTGTCATGCAGGTGCTCAGGATGCCATCAGTAGCTCTGTCAGTGCAGGGCCTGGGAGTCGTGGTCAGGGTTTAGTCCTGGCCCTGTTGGTTTCTAACATTTGGGCAAACTCCATCTCTGACTCAGGGTTTTCATCTGTGAAATCACAGGTTTGGTACTCAGTCTCAAAGGAGGGCACAGGCCTGCCTTCCAAGTTCCTGAGGGGCTTTTTCAAATGGAACATTTCTACTGTCTTCCTCTTGTTTGGAAACCTTGGCCATAGGGAACTTCTGTCACTGAAGGGACTGTGGGACACCCCTTCATCATGTCATGGTGGGAAGATGGCAGTGAGCCATTCAGCGGGATGTTATCATAAGCATTTAGCCCAGTACTAGGAGCTGGGTTCCAAGACAAGTTGATAAGATTGTCTTCCCAACTGCACAATCCTTCCTTCTCCATCTGTCCACCCATCCATCCTTCCTTCCCTCCATCCTTATTTCTTTCTTCCCTTTTTTTTGAAATCCTTTACAATATTGATTTATTTTATTGGTTTTTTTTCTGTAAATATTTAAATTCTAGATAGTTAACGTACAGTGTAATATTAGGTTCAGGTGTACAATACAATGATTCAGCACTTCCATACAACACCTGGTTTTCATCACAAATGTACTCCTTAATCTCCATCACCTATTTCACCATCCCCCACCTTCCTCCCTTCTGGTAACCAGATTGGCTCTATAGTTAAGAGTCTCTTTCTTGGTTTGCCTTTCTTTTTCCTCCCTTTGCTGTTTTTCAGACTCTATGCTGATGCTTGGGGACTTTTCCCTTCAAAATTATCTTGGATTTTATTTGAGGATAAGGTAGGCACAGTGTGGTTTATCTTAGGTCTCCTGGTGTTAGAAGTGGTCCAAATGTATCATCGTTGCTCTAAGTCCATGGGCCACAAAGGAGGGCTCCACATCCTTACATATTCAGCATGGACTGCCTTCTACATTTTCCATGGAACACGCCATTTTTTCACAGTCACCAAACATTTAGCATTTAGGAAGTGTTCCTGAATCTCGCGGGAAGTTCCCAGTTATTTGTCCAGGTGACAAGGTTCTGTCAGTAAGATCGGAAGAGACAGTGCTCTGGCTGCAAGTGGCAGCACTCTGGAAGACCAAGCAAAGCCATAGATAGGAAGTATCTTGTGATCTCTGAGTCAGGAAATCTGCATCGTTTCTTGAGAAGCCAACTGAACTTCTCAATAAAGGCAGCTTCCTTTAGCCCGAACCAAAGTGTCATGGGTTGGTAGAGCCTTTTCTCTAAAGTGCATTCTTGCACTCTTGTACTGTGCCAAGCCTTTGATGTGCATTCTTAATTACTTCCTCACAGCTCCTTATGGGGTGGATACTAGTACGATTGTCCCTATTTTTCAGAGGAGGAAACGGTTTCAGGGAGACTGTTCTTCGGAGTCACATAAATGGCACAGCCAATATGGGACTTCAGTCTCATAGGTGACAAACAGTGCAGTTAAGGTCAAAGGAAGGTCAAAGCCTTCCAAGAGCTACCATTCTTTCCCTCTATGTCCCCCCAGTCTGCCACAACACTGTACACTCCAACCAGCAAATTGGAACCAGGCAGGTGATTCCATCCACTGTCCAAAACATGCTCACCCCTGTGCTTGAATCTGTTCCTGCAGAGCTACGTGTCCTCCGACCTCTTCTGCATCCCTCCCACTCTACACTCAGCCATCCTTTAAATCCAGCTTGGGATGCCTGGGTGGCTCAGTTGGTTAGGCGTCTGCCTTTGGCTCAGGTCATGATCCAGAGTCCCAGGATCAGCAGGGAGTTTGCTTTTCCCTCTGCCCCTCACCCCACTCTTGCTCTCTCAAATAAATAAATTTGTCTTGAGGAAAAAAAATAAAAATAAAAAAAAAAAGAAATCCTGCTCAAGTTCATCTTGCTTTCTTGTCCCAGACTATCTTGAACTTTTGTTAGTTCTCCTTTCTCCCTTTATGTTATTTCTCCATCCTTGAGTTCTTCCTCTTCAGCTAAATATTCAGTTCTTTGAACTATTGGCATTACTATAACCAGAGTTTCATGTGCCTCAGGAAACTCCCAGAGGAGTCACTACCAAGCAGACAATGAGATTCTGTGAGCACAGAAAACAGCAGGCATCTGGAAAGACTAGCAGTTGCATTGGGCATATTCAGCTGCAAATCCTAAGAATCAGCCACTTGATTGGACTTCAAGGCTAGATTCTTATTGTGGTGAGATCTGGGTATCAAATACAGCAGATATGGATAACCGTACGGGACATAATTGCTGGGACTGGGAAACAGGGAAGAGCTCAGTCCTAGAGAATAAGACTAGAGCTATGATGGTGAGTCAAAACAAGGTCTGCAGTGGTGCTGGTGGGCATTATCCTGGAATGGTAGGTTTCAAGTCCAGGCAAGATGTCCAGCTGTCATTGAATTCCAGACTAACAGACTTAATGACCCAATAACCCTTTTATCTAGGAGTGCTTTGCAAGACCTTGAACCTGTTTGAGGGAACATTAGCCTAGATAATACTAGGCGTTGTATAGCCTTGTTGAATTAAATAGTTGTGGGAGAACTTACATTCAATTGTCAGAATCTGCTCACCTGAAAAATTGTTTATGAACTTTCTCAACGCAGTCCAGTGTAGTGCTTAAGAGCATGGACTCTGACCTGGTTGTCCTGAATGTGTGGCCTTGGACAAGTTTCTTGACCCAGTTTCCTCTTCTGTAAAAGAGAGATGATAGACTATTCTCCTGGGAAGGTAGCTGTGAAGATCAAATGAGTTAATAATATATTCGGTTAGAACAGTGCTTGGCACATAATAAGCATGAAATGTCAGCTATTATTATTCTAGACAAAATGAATTTTAAGGATGCTTTCAGGAATAAATTACTGACTTATGTTGTGATGCTAGCTTACCATTTGTCCTACGTAAAATTCCCTCTTACCCACACAAGAAGATTGATTAATAAACAGACACTGCTTTCAAAGTCATTATCTCTTTTTAAAAAGGAATAAATTGGAGGTGCCTGGGTGGCTCAGTGGCTTAAAGCCTCTGCCTTGGGCTCAAGTCATGATCTCAGGGTCCTGGGATCGAGCCCACATTAGGCTCTCTGCTCTGCAGGGAGCCTGCTTCCCCCTCTCTCTGCCTGCCTTTCTGCCTACTTGTGATCTCTTTCTCTCTGTCAAATAAATAAATTAAATCTTTAAAAAAATTAAAAGGAATAAATCGTACAACCTCAGACAGCTGTTTAGCCTCTATGGCAAAATTCAAATAGATCTCAGTTAAGCGAGATTTGTTCTAATTCTCTCTTAGGTGAAGATTGAATGTTTGTTTCTTCCTTAGAGGGACTTAGACATAATTTTCTGATTAATTAAATACAAGCTAGGATAATTTATTTCACACAAGCACATGATACAAAAAAAATGTTTCTGTATCAAAACATAGATACCAATGCTGGATGAAATTAATTGGGTGTCAAAAAAACCCCAACAACTAAGAATTAAAATAAACCTCATAGCTTAAGAAATAATTCTGTTCTTGCCACACATGAAAAGATTTTAAAGCATTTTTCTATTATAGACATTTTGTTTCTTGTCTAGAGGCCAGATTAGAATTATAAAACTTTTGAGGCATGAGACATCAGAGATCTCGTTTTACCATTGAGGAAACTGAGTTCCTTAGTTTCCATATTCAGGGATGGATTTGCCTGAAGTCACTAGCTGGTGGTGGAGAGTCGGGTCTGCAATGCAGGTGTTCCAGAGGCTGGTATAGGAACCTGTGGAAGGCTGACGTCCTTCATGCAATCCTAGCAGAGCTGGGGTCTGGCTGCCACACCTCCCCTACGCTGGACGTAGAGTCGTGAAGTGTGCCAAGTGAATGTTCTTGAGGTTCCTTGCACAACACTCCATTTAAGGGCTTTCCATATTGAGTTCTTTGCAAAACTTGGAGTCACCCCTTATGTGGAATTTATTTAGAGCAAATTTCTATGTTGCAGATTATAGTAGACTGAATGTTGAGAACTGAAAAGTACTACCGCCTGGCTCCTACCCCAGAGATTCTGGTTAATTTGGCTTGGGCAGGGGTGGGTGGAGAGCTGGGGTGAAGGCGTTAAAAGCTAAAAACTTGCTCTAGCGCAACAGCTTTTCCTGCAGCGGGACTGAATCACAGATAGACCCCATTTTTAACCTCTCTTCTCTTGTGGTTGCAGATTTTGAAGGACTTGTGGTGCCATATTGGTTATAAAAATACATGAGTCTTTCTTTGTGCGCTTGGTGATGAGCTTGTGTTGGAGAGGGAGAGTGTGTCAGACTGGGTTGGAGGCTGAAGAAAGGTGGGTGTGCGCAAGCTCATCATTCATTACTTAACTGAGCATCTACTAGATACAATGCACTGGATACCCAGTGATGAGAAGGACCTAATCGTTGCCCTCACAGAGCTCCCCCTGGGCTGACTGGAGACCACAGTGGAGCTGACATTATGTTTTGTTTTGTTTTTGCAACAAATAGTACTTTGATTGAGACACGTGTGTGAAGGCACTATATAAAATAGTGCGTGGTGATTATCAAATAAATAGGGCAGGGATCCTGCCTTCATTCCAGTGTGCAGGGTAACACAGGTACTCCCCTGTAGTTTGTGATAGACTATGAGAAATGCCAGAAAAGAGGTCAAAGCATGTGGGGAACTCAAGGAGAGAGATGATATGCTGTCTGTATGGGTGGGGATGGTATCAGGGAAGACTTTGCTAATTGTGTTGTTTATTCCACCAATTCATTGGGCACCTACTAGGTCCCAGACATCGTGCCAGGTACTAGGGTGTAATGATGAAGAGGCTGCAATCTTTAAGGGCCCTCAGTCAGCTGGGGCAGAACAACAACAAAAAATACAGGATTTTTTTCAATTCTAAGTTCTGTTCATTGTGATTTGTATCCTAATTTTAGAGATGTTAAATTTTGGGAAAATACGTATTTTAGAATTAATGAAATAAGGTAGGAATAGATAATTCAGAGTGCTTTCTATGGCCCAGACAGAGTAAATGATTTACACATTTACCAAATCCTTGTTTCAAGGTTTTCTTCAGGGGAACCCAAACTAATAACAGGGAGTTTGACCTTCATCCTAAAGACAATGTAGACTCATTGAAGAATTTTAATTGAGGAGTGGTACATTATTTCTTTTTGAAAAAGAACATAATTTCTTTTTGATACAGTGTGAGGAACATCATTTCTTTTTGATACAGTGTGAGGAATGCCATAAGGGAGACAGAACATTTAGGTCCAGAGAACTGAAGTGTCCAGAGAGGTGGAAGCATCCCAAATGGAGGAACAGATGATGATGAGGGTGAATCTACACTGAAATGTGAGGATGGGAGCTCTACGAGGTGGTGGTAAGAACCCATGACTGACTGATCAGCTTGGAAGCTGGGGAGAGGATGGAGAATGCTAGAGGGAAGGAAGAATGTATCCAGTGAGAAGTAAATACCACACAGGCAGGGAGCTTCTTCCCATTTGAACTGCCCATTAAAAGATGACCAAGACTGGGGCGCCTGGGTGGCTCAGTGGGTTAAAGCCTCTGCCTTCGGCTCAGGTCATGATCCCAGGGTTCTGGGATCGAACCCCGCATCGGGCTCTCTGCTCCACGGAGAGCCTGCTTCCTCCTCTCTCTGCCTGCCTCCCTGCCTACTTGTGATCTCTCTCTCTCTGTCAAATAAATAAATAAAACCTTTAAAAAAAAAAAAAAGATGACCAAGACTTTTTGAAAACATTTTTCCTAATTACCCCCTACTGTCATTATAAATATTGTATGGGTTTTCTATGGACATTTGGGGAGATAATTCTTAAAACCCTGAAATCCTATCAATCACCATTAAATTTTCAGTGTCTATCTCTCCAGTATCATACTACTAACTACCTAGATAACAAAAATCAAATATAGTATATCATCTGGCATCCTGTCCTTTTCACATATCATACTGTGAGCATTTTCCTATCATTCTCTAAAAAGCACAACTTTTTAATGACAATGTAACATTTCATCATGCGAGTGAATCATATATTAGTAAGAGATTTCTATTTCGTAGGATTGTATCTTTTTCTATTTTTTTTCTCATCATAGACAATTATAAGATGAATAGCATAAATTACTAGGAGTGGGATTACTAGATTAAAATCATGAACATATTTAGGGATCTTGATAATTATTATCAAGCTGCACCCCTAGTAAAGTTGTACTAATATATACCTTCTGGATAGAGAACAGTTCCAGAAAGGCAAAGACTTTGGTCTATTTTGTTCATTGTTATACTCTCAGGACCTAGAAAGTACCTGGCTCCTCACGGATTTTCAACAATTACTGAATGGTCAGAAATTACAGATGAATGAAGAGTGAGTGAATGGATGTCTTACCACACCCTCGTTATTTCAGTTATAATTTTTAATGGATCTTTGCCAATGTGATAAGTGAAAAATGATATATTATTGTTTTCAAATACTACTTTGATCATTAAGTATGAGCTCATGTATTTTCCTGTGAAAGGGTAGTGGCTCGTTCTGGCATTTGATAAGATTCAAGTTCACATACACTTACTAGCTGTGCAGTCTTTTGAGTCTTGCAAAATGCTTCACTAAGCCTGTGATCTCCTTTTAAAACAGAAATGATAATAGTATCCCCCTTTGTAGAATCACTGTGAGGAAGAATAACATAACATATAAAGCATAGTGTGGGCAAATGTAGTGCAAATCAATGCTGATCATGTTTTAAATTATTTGTCTTTTCATGTCTTTTCCCCACTTTTTTCTATGTTATAGTTTATTTTAAACTTTAAGGACCTTAACTCTCTGACATAGTAATTCCATACATTTTTCCACATTTCTGTCATTTTGTATGTGATAGCTTTCTTAATGTACCAAAATTTTATTTCATTTCTACTCATATCTGTAAGATTTTCCTTTGTCATAACTTTCACTGCTTTGGTGCTTAAAAATTATTTCTTCATGCTGGGATGTTAAACATTTTTCTTCATTGTTTTGTTTTTTCTAGGCTAATTCTTAATGCTTCTGTATAAAGTGGTTTAATCTACCTGTTATTTTAGTTAGACTAGTCTAGACTAGGCAGCAGTTACAAATAAACTCTGAATTACCAGTGGTTTGCACAGCAAAAATTAATTTCTCATTCAGGACAAGTCTGCAGGAATTGGGGAGAGGGCCTCTATCTAGTGCCTCAGAGATCCATGTTCCATTTTCATGTGTGCTTTTATAGAATTTTCTAATATATTACATATATAAATTCGTACTTCTCAGTTTTTATACAGTGGGGCCAAACAGCATAAACTTTTTCAAGATACGTAGTGAACAAATTAAATATGGTCCCTGTTCCCACAGAATGTACAATCTTGTGCGTATGGAAATAGATGCTGATTTCATTCCCAACTTGGTTATTATCTCTGTTTTCTAATATTTTATTTT
>PISX010022082.1:0-32334 GCA_004024625.1 Mellivora capensis
ATATTTTAACAATATATTTTTTTGATATATTTTTAAGATGCCAGATTTAATTACTTAGGCAAAGAATCACCTCATAATAATTCCTGATGTGGGGTTTTCAATCTAGTCACAATCTTTCTAAGTGATTATTTGAAGAAAACAAACAAAATATGAAATAAATATTTCATTTTGATTTATTTCTATAACTTAGCAGACAAATTATAGCCTGTGACACCAATGTACAACAACAAAAAAGTTATTTCTTTAGCATATGTCTAAAAATTAATGGATATGTAAACAGAAAAAGACTTACTTTTATGAAGGTCCTCCATAAGATATAAATTCTAACTAGAAAAAATGGACTTACATTATATATAGATAAATATCCTTGTTTGAGGAGAAAAAAGGGAACACAAAATTATACTCTACCAGTTAAAATCTTTCACTTTTTTTTTCTTAAAGATTTTATTTGATTTTAAGTAATCTCTACACCCAACATGGGGCTCAAACTCACAACACCAAGATCAAGAGCTGCATCCTTTACCAACTGAACCAGTCATATGCCCCAATTTTCACTGTTTTAAATAAGATAAAAACAACCTAATCTATATAACTTTAAATGAAAGAGTATATATTGGCTCAGAGAACTTGAAAAATCGAAGGATGTGCTGACATCAGGTTTGCTTTGACTTATAGCCAAAAGGATTTCATCAAAGCACTGTTTTTTTGTTTTGTTTTGTTTTGTTTTTTTATTTGTCAGAGAGAGAGAGAGAGAGAGACAGTGAGCACAGGCAGACAGAGTGTCAGGCAGAGGCAGAGGGAGAAGCAGGCTCCCTGCCAAGCAAGGAGCCCGATGTGGGACTCGATCCCAGGACGCTGGGATCATGACCTGAGCTGAGGGCAGCCACTTAACCAACTGAGCCACCCAGGCGTCCCAAAGCACTGTTTTTGTTTTTGTTTTTTTATTTATTTTCCATGTCTTCTCTCTTTTCCATTTCTTGTCCCACTATAGCTATGACAGTTTATGTTCAGTCTTTGTTGTGTTAATATATTGGCAACTTCTCTATCCCTCCATCCCTTCGGTGGTGGAAAATGCGAAATGAGTTAGAGGATCTGTTCCAGATTTGTAGAAAAGTGCCCTTTCTTTTCAGTTGCCCATCTATGAAGCAATCACTATGGCTTGGAGAAATCAGTTGCTTAGGTTTGAGCCAAGTGCTCTAATTTATAAACTATGTAGAAATCTAACAGAAAAGGATGTTCTGAGGAGAAGAATTAGCATGGTTTCCCAGATGGGTTTCAAGTCCTAATAACCCAAAGCAAAGTAAATATATGGGAAGGACCTAAATTATGTATTTCCACTACAAAAGACAATGAGAGGATTCTGGTTAAATAGAAAGCACCTCTCTCTGTTCTCTCACCTTGGTTAATGGACTGCTTGCACAAAAAGACTCTGTCTCAAACCTACCCTTATGGAACTCTCACCAAAACCACATGTAAGGTTTTCAGGCACACAATTCATGGTGAAAAATATTTTTTTAATTAACTTATCAACTCCTAAGATAAGGAGATATTTATGACACCTTTCCCAGACTTACTTGACAGAACAATCACTTAGATGTGAGGCATTGAATGGGAATGTGGCATTGCTTAACCATACTCTTGAGCCTAAAATAGATCAGATATAATAAAGAAGGCTGCACATTTCAAGAAATGGTATATTCCAAACACTCATTTTTAAAGAAAGTAGCTTTGTCTATCTGAAAAGTGACCACAAATATCTTACAAATTCCCTTATATAATATGCCCTTTATAAACAAACCTACACATACTACTGTCAAAAATATCTCAGTATTTATCTATTTCAGAGTTTTACTATAACTGACAAGACCATTTAAACTAATCCTATAAAATAAAAGGCATCCATGCATTTCAATTTTAGAGGGAAAAAAAAGTATAGCCTGCAAATCATTTTGCCAAACAGAAACATGCAAAACTTTTTTTGATTCATAATAAAATTGTGCCCATTTACTATTAATACTCCACAGGCTTAATAAGATCAGCAAAAAGAGATTATTTCATGATAAAACCTGACGGCCAAAGCTACCTTAAATTAACATAAGACCAATTAAACATAAATTTCTTATGAAAGACAACAAACACTTTCCCCAGAAATTTCTTTAAACCAGGATATAATGCAAAATGTTTTATGCTTTACAATTAGACCTCAAATCCATCATTTGCAACACATTTATTGCTAATTTTCAACTTGTAAACCTGGACTTTTATCACTACTCTCCCTTCCTCTTAGTCTGATTTCTTATTCAAATAAAATAACCTATCAGGGAAAATTAGTTGAGACATTTTACTATCTTTTTTGAAACCATCTCAAGAACCTTCCCTTCACCTCACAGTGCTAAGTAGAAGAACTGAAAATCTTGTAAATTTGGCAATAATTGTAAATCCTTTCCTTCTCATGAGCCACCCAATCCAGAGCACAATTCCTCAGCTAGTTAGCATAAAGCAGACAGCAAAATCTTACAAGGTAGTATTTGTGAGAAAACAATCATGATTCAATTTAAAAATATATATACTCTTGATTTATAGTTATATATATTCATGTAGCATACACATCATATAAATGAATCATGAACCTTCAGAGTATATTTAGTTACATAGAGATGAAGAGAGTAAAAACACATATTTATATGACTTAAATGATATGAAAATAACTTATGTTGGATAGCCTTGTTATATAAATGCTAGTGTAAATGCTGACAAAAATGATAATCTCATTTCCTATATTCAAATTAAATATTACATATTCCCTCACAGTGTAAATACTGAAAAAATGCACCACAAGTTGTTCAAGAAAGAAGGCAATAACTAATGTAAGTATTTCATTATGGGGAAATTTAATAAAAGGGATAGGCTTCATACCAGAAAAAGGCTTAAAAGGGAACCCAGGCTTTATTAACAGCCAGAAGCTTCTATCATCTTAAGAGCTATAGGAATACCAGGAGGTACTAGAATACAAAATCAGGGCCATCTGATGAGAACTGGGGCATGGCCTACTGTGTGCCACAGAGAGTAGAGACAGGTAACAGAGGACTTAGGTATAATGCAATACATCCATTGTTCCACTGAAACAAATGGGCATGCTCAGAAAGGTAAACTATGAGGGGCACCTGGGTGACTCAGTCTGTTAAGGGACAGACTCTTGGTTTCCACTCAGGTCATGATCTCATGGGTAGTATGATCAAGCCCTGACTGGGGCTCCACACATAGCCTGAATCTTCTTGAAGCTTCTCCCCTCTGCTCCTTCCCCCACTTACACTCTCTCTCCCTTTCTCTCTATCCCACTAAAATAAATAGATAAATCTTTTTAAAAAGCTAGGAAACATGGAATTTCAAAATCCCAAAACAATTACCATTTAGAAAAGCACTTCAAAAAAGAAACATTTTATATTAATCAAACAATATATGTACTATATGTATGTTGAAAACTCTAAGACATTAATAAAAATTTTAAAAAGATAAAAATAAATGGTAAGATAAACAATGTTCATGGATTGGAAGACTAAACACTAAGATGTCAATTCTATGCTCTTTGATTTATAGATTCAGTGCAATTTTGACAATATAACAGCAAGAATTTTTATAGATACAGATGATCTGATTTTAAAAATTATATGGAAAAGCAAAGAGACTAGAGTGGCCAAGACAATTCTGAAAAAGAAAAACAGTGTCTGAGGGTTCATATTGCCCAATTTCAACACTTACTATGAAGCTACAGTAATCAAGGATTTTATTCACATAAGGGGAGACACTTATAACAGTGGAAAGAATAGAGAGGCAGAAATGAACCCACCTAAATCAAGTGATTCTTCACAAAGTTGCAAAGATAATGCAATGAAGAATGTTTTCAACAGGTAAGATTGGAACAGTTAGATTTCCATATGTCAAAATAATGAATCATGACACATACCTTCCTTTACACAGAAATGAACTTAAAATGGATCACAGATATAAAAGCAAAATGGAAAATTATAAAATGTAGTGAAAAACACTTGATAAAGAATATATGTGACCTTAGGTTTTATGAAGATAAATTGCACACTATAAAAAATTAAAAACTTTGCTTGGTGAAACTCACTGTTAATAGAATAAAAGAGAAGCTAGCAACTGGGAAAAGTATTTGTAAATCACATATCTAAAAAAGGACTTCTATCTAGAACATTCAGATTACTCTTAAAGTGAAACAATATAAACTAATAAAAATTGGACAAAAGATCTGAAATAGACACTCCACCAAAGAATGTATATAAATACAAATTAAGTATATGAAAACTTTCTCTACATCATTTGTCACTAGAGAACCTGAATTAAAACAATGAGATACTACAACACATGGATTAGAATACATAATTTTAAAATAACTAGCAATGCCATTGTTTTGGCAAGATGTAGAGCAACTCAATTAGTATAGGTGGGAATAAAAAAACGACATAGCTATTTCAGAAAACAATTTGGCAGTTTCTTATAAAGTTAATCCTGTACTTACTTAATAAAGCAGCAAAGCAAATCCTAAATATTTACCCAACAAAAAATATATAAATATGTATCCATACAAATTTGTGTATGGTTATTTGTAGCAGCTTAATTTATTATTGCTCAAATCTGTGAATAGCCCAAATCTAAATTGACTGGTGAAGGGATAGCCATAACCTGGTATAAAGCAGAATAGCACATATTATTATATATAAGAATGTACTACTGATATGTTCAGAATGGATCCCAGCTGCATTATGCTATGTGAATAAAATGCCACTCTAAATGTTGTATACTGTAGAATTAAAGTATCTGACTTTCTGAACAAAAGCAAATAACAAGGGTAGAAAACAGGTGAGTCATAAGTGGTTGGGAGGGGGTATGGGGCTGATTTCCAGGAACATTAAAAAACTTTTTTGGGTGATGAATATAATCTACACATTGATTGTGGTGATACTAAATGACTATACCTTTGTCAAAACTTCCTGAATGTCACTATTGGTGATTAAACTTCCAGTCATCTGACTAAAAATGGAGGAAAAATAAGTCAAACTAAATTCCCGTGTGTTGCCAAAGTGTTGAACTGGATCACTAATGCAGTGTTAGTGGGGATGTAAATTAGTATGTATTATTTGATATTATCTATAAAAGTTGAACACAAGGATACCTAAGAACCAGTAGTTTCATGAGTAGGTAAGTAATCAACAGAACTATATTAACACAAAAAACATGCACAAGAGAACCCACGATACTACCATTCCCAAGAGTCTTAAAACGGAAATGACTGAAATGTATATCAGGAACAGAAAGCAACATCTGTATTTTTTATATTTCTTTGCTTGGGTGCTGTCTCATGCATATTTTTGCTTTGGTAAAAGTCAACAAATTGAATTATAAGGCGATTCATGAATTCAATTACCTTTTACTGTTTCTTATGGATTCTTACATCTTCATCCTAGTTTTCCTAAGAACTAATAGTCTGTGGCACAATACATTTTTGAATAGTAAATTAATGCCTGAATGAAATGAAAGAAGAAGGAAGGGAGGAAGATAGGGAGGGAGCCAAGGAGAGGGAAAAAAAAGAAGGAAGGATTTCCAGGTCTGTCAGAGAATTTTAAAAAATTACTTTAAAACCATATTCAGGGGTGCCTGGGTGACTCAGTGGGTTAAAGCCTCTGCCTTCAGCTCAGGTCATGATTCCAGGGTCCTGGGATCAAGCCCCGAATCGGGCTCTCTGCTCTGCTCATCAGGGAGCCTGGTTCCTCCTCTCTCTCTGCTTGCTTCTCTTACTACTTGTGATCTCTGTCAAATAAATAAATAAAATCTTTAAAAAAAATATTCAAAATTATGTATTTACTTTAATAAAAACTTTTCTGGTCTAGCATATACTCAGAATTAATTCTAGAGAAAAACATTACTTTTCTGAAGTCAAATTGAATTACATTTTTTAAAAGATTTTATTCATTTATTTGACAGACAGAGGTCACAAGTAGGCAGAGAGGCAGGCAGAAAGAGAGGGGAAAGCAGGCTCCCTGCTGAGCAGAGAGCCCGATGCAGGGCTTGGGAACCCAGGACCCTGAGATCATGACCTGAGCCGAAGGCAGAGGCTTAACCCACTGAGCCACCCAGGTGGCCCAAATTGAATTACATTATTATAAATATTTCATTTCAACACACTGATTTACATTCCAATAAATCTTTTTATATGTTGCTGAAAACCTGAAATAGCTGGTAACTAGTTTTGTATATATCTATATTTCTTTAAACTTTTAGTTATTTATATCATTTCTTGGCTTTTGCTAGTACCTCATTCAAACACGGTATCCAGGTACTAAAATTTAATCTACTATATCATTTTCTATATGTAAAAATTATTTATGTCTGCATAGTTAATTTTGTTAATACGAGCTGTGCTTTTTCCATCTATGGTGAATGCGGTGAATTTTCTTTTCTGTAGGCAGTCCCAGTAAATAACACTGGCATGTGAAATTAACTTTTATAGAAATTAAAATCATTGTTTGAATTTAAAGCTGCCAAGCAAGGATTCTGTTCAACTTACAAAGGTAGGAATGGAAGGTTGTTATGTAATATTTGGAAAATGAAGATGAAAACAGTGTCCAAGGATAAAAGAGGTATTACTCATTGCTTTCTTTTTTTTTTAAGATTTTATTTATTTGACAGAGACACAGCGAGAAAGGGAACACAAACAGGGCGAGTGGGAGAGGGAGAAGCAAGCTTCCTGCCAAGCAGGGAGCCCGATTGGGGCTCGATCCCAGGACCCCGGGATCATGACCTGAGCAGGTCTCCTGAAGGCAATGGACCCCCAAGACAAACAGCCCCTGCACCCCACCATCATGCTGGTCCAAAAGTGGGGTACAATAACCCACAGGTCTATCAAGAACCCTGGCCTGGCCTGAACCCCCACCAGGGGCCTCATTCGGGGATGAGCCGTGTCTGGTCTCTTCAGTCAAAGGCCCAACCCTGCAGCAGTGCTGGGCCACTTGGCACAGGCTGCTGGTCTCTGGTCACATCCCCTACACACTCCTGGAGGCCCCACGTCCTGAGGAAAGGCCAAGCACCTTCTGGCCAGGGTCTGAGTCAGTTACAAGGCAGCAGAAGGCATAGGCTTCATCACTGAGCCACCCAGGTGCCCCATTACTACTCATTTCTGCCATATTATTTGAATGCTACCTTTAAATGATACTCTATCAGTACTTTTCTGTGATCTTTTATGTCCTTCTGTGTTAAAATAATTGTGACAGGTTTAGAAATCTTTTAAAAAGCCTATAAATCAAGATTAGGACTCTGAATTCTATGTCCAAAAATCCTTCAGTTGCCTCTAGTAAATCTTATACTTCTTAGTCTTTTCAAGAATAAATCTCTATTTTTCTACTTAACCATTTGATGTACATTAAAAAGCAAGGCATTTTATTTCATCCATTTTGCAAAGATGGAAAAAATAATAAAATGACAAGTTTTTAATAAGTAAATGAATTACCATTTTTTACTGATCAATAATAAGTAATCAGTAATGTGGTTATTTTCCATCAAAATAAATGATACAGTATGAAAGCTAAAAGTGAGCAAGCCAAACCTGAAATTTACTATGTTTTCCTATTGTTAGCCTCTGATGTAATTTCCTTATAGAAGGAATTACCTGTCATGTTAATTTTATTAACTATGGTATAATGTTAGATTTCTATAAATTACCTTATATTTCTTCCTCCAGTTTTGAAGATAGAAGTTCAGGAACTATTGATTATTTTTTTCAGTTGTTCTACTCATTAAAAGTAATGTCATAGACACTTAATATTTAAATTTCCAATCCTGAAGTATTTACATTTTTAAATAAGTGGATTAATTTTATACCTATGATCATGTAACATGCATTAATTATTTATTATAATATTTTTTAAAATATTTTATTTATTTATTTGACAGATGGAGATCACAAGTAGGCAGAGAGGCAGGCAGAGAGAGAGGAGGAAGCAGGCTCCCTGCTGAGCAGAGAGCCCGATGTGGGGCTCGATCCCAGGTCCTGGGATCATGACCTGAGCCAAAGGCAGAAGCTTTAACCCACTGAGCCACCCAGGCGCCCCAATTTATTATAATATTTTAATTTGACATCTACCTTTAATAATGAAGAATTACTGCAAGCAATTACTGCAAATAACCTTCAGCTACTCATGTTCTTGTCATAATCAACTTCTTTAATTTCCCCTTTGATGTTCAAAAGAAGTGATAAACTTCCCAAATGGTATTAATAAGAGTGATGAAGGAATGGTTTTACGTGCTCATGGAAAAAATTAGAAATAATTTATACTCTAGACAAATAGAAACATGCATAAGACAATATGGACAATAACTATCACCAACATATTAAACTAATTTCACAATTATATTATACTAATTAATAGTTAAATATTGTGCTAATTATATAATTAAATTTATTATTCTAATTATATAATTGCACAATACCTTTGAAATACTTAAAAACAAGATTTTTCACGGAATTCACTTTTGTTTAGGTACTAGAGTATCATTTGAGCCCTAAATCATACAAAAGAAGTCTTTTCATTTATAACCTTGTAAATATTTTGGATATTAGGTATAAAACGGTGGTCCCTGAAAATGCATGTGTTTTCCTGCTTTTTCCAACTCCCTTGCACTTGGGCACTGCCATATAATTATTTCTGGTCAATAGTCAGTGAAAAGAAGTGTCATCTGTCACTTTTGGGGCAATGCATTTAAGACCTTTAACTTTCTCTTATCTTATTCTGATGACCTGGAACTACATTCTATAAAATGTTCTATAAAATAGCCCGTGTCCTTCAGTGACTGGTGGAGCAAATTCTCAGTTTTCAGACACGCCTGACTGTGTAAGAAATAAGCAAAACCTGAAAAGTTATTGGGGATAAAACTACTGAGATTTTATGTATGTTACTGCTGCAATATAACCTAATTTAACTTAAACAATATAAACAAAAATTTAAAAATCTGTTACCTCCCCTACACGCATGCACACACACACACACACACACACACGCACGCACACACCCCTTTTGCTCTAGTTCTCCTGATAATCTATCAATAATCTTCTACAATGTTTATATGGATTGGAAAAAATGGAACCCAGTACCTATGTTACAAGCTCTTCTACTGCTTTTTTTTCCCTCCAGAATTATCTTAGATTTACTAAATTGTTGAGGTGTGGGATTGTGGTTATAATATTATGTATAGTATATATTCTTTTGTAATTTGAATAAATGAAAGACTTCCATTTCTATTAACCTGACATTGAAGTTAATAATTATTCAGCAGTCTATGGAACATGACTGAAATTCAGCACTAAATAGTTGAAGAAAATGTATTTAATTGCTTTAACAATAGAGAAGAATAGAGTTAAATTTAGGGACTCATCAATGTTTTTCCACCTCTATTTGTTATCACTGCATGTCTCTCTCTGTTGGCTTGCTTTTTACCAACTGCCAATACTTTTCCAACTGAGAGGAGAGAGGTAGGTGGGAACCCAGTAGCAACACCAAAAAAAAGTAAGAAAGAGAATTCTTGGTATTCTAAGTAAGTCTGTGGGGGAAAAACATGGAACACTAATTTTTAACAGGGCTTTATTACTTTTTCTGGAGGGTAGCTTGAATGATCTTAACCATAGGAATAGGTTTTTATTTTAGTTTTTATTATTTATGTAGTCATGTGTTCAGATTTTCTAAGTTTTATCTCCTGATCTCATTGAACAAGGTGAAAAGTATAAGTGAGCTGGTAGATAAAGTAACATCACTTCATAATGGGAATTTAGGGTTGTTCTGACTGATACACTATCCCGAATACATTTGAAACCTTCTGATGAAAATATTCAAAGTCTAAAGAAACTATCCAGATTTTTCTGAGGATTCAGAGGAATCTGTCTCATTGAAGTTGGAAATAAATGTTACTACCATAAATACATTCACAAGTTAAGTGTTTTGTGTTTTTTCTATACAAATGTTTCATAAATCAGTCCAGTAGTTACTATATCTAAAGTTTTCCTTCTTTTAATCCTTTTTACTGACTCATAAAGTAAAGCCAAAGTGTCAGAGATCCTATAGGGAAATATTTGGTATTAATGTGAATATAAAGTCAAGATTTTCTGACTGATACATAAGCATGCTGCTTGGAAAAGGAGCAAAAGAAAGCTGTTCTGTTACTTAGGAATGCATTAACATCATTACCATGCATTTATTGCATCATTTTTCATGAGGGTGACTTTAAAGAAGTAATTCTGTAATTTAATGTATTTAATTAGTAGTTTGTACTTGCCATGTTTTTATTTCTAAAACTCGTTTTAAGAGCTCAAGGCCAGGTTGGCTATACAAAATACATTTACAGACAATGCTAAATCTTGGAGTTATATCTCAAAATGAAGGTAGATAAATATATGCACAAACATCTTTAAGGTGTTGAGAAAAATGTTGAGGTTGATAGTTTCTGCATTGGAACATCTAATTGTTCCAACAAAATTTACTGAAAAGACAATCCTTTCTTCATGAAACTAAACTTGAACCTCAAAACTCATTTGACTACTATTTTTGAACTCTCCATTCTATTCCATTAGTATTTTTGTCCTTTGCTGATACCATGCTGTCTTGATGACTGTAACATTATGATAATTGTGAAGTGGATTCACAGGAATCCTCCAAGTTTATTCTTCATATTCAGAAACCTCTTGCTTAGTCTAGTTACCTTGCTTTTCCATACAATTTTGAACTAGTTTGTCAATATCCATATACATAGCTTCCAGGTGTTGACTGAGAATGTTTAATCCATACCTCCAAACAGTGGAATTAATACTGTAGCAAATTGAATCCTACAGTTAATATGGATACGTTACATTTAAAATTATGTAAGTCTTCGCCTTAAATTTTCATTTTTTCCATTGTTCTAGAGTAGCTGTTCTGTTCCTCTTGGTTGAAGGCTACTCTTTGAGGACTCCATTATAAAAAGTAAAATTTAATACACAGATTGTGTCAATAGATTATTCTAGTCTTTCCACATGCCTAATTATGCTGCTTAGTATGAACAGCTTTCATTTTTCCTTTCTAACATGCATTAATATGTACTTTTAAAGAAAACTGATGCTGAATATGTAATTTTCACACAATGTGTGTCAAAATTCATCACCAACCCTTTGTTCAGTGTGTCTTGTCATGATGAAAAGCATAAATTACAAATCTGCTCATGAACTATTAGTATTTCCTTAAAAAATGATTAGTCAATTGTCATACTGATCAAGTGTTCACAATCTCCTGGTTCCTATTTTGTCTTGACCAGACCATAGTCAGGTTTCTCTCATGTCCACTGATCCCTGTATTTTAGGTTGCCCTCAAGGCTGGCAAGCACTCAAAAAAGGAACATGCTCTCTTAGCAGCTGAGCCCCAGAACTGACTGACCATCCTGAGATATGTCTCTTGCCAAAGCATACTAATTACTCATTCTGCTTACTCTCTCTTTTTGTTCAGCTTCCCCACCCTCATCTCTTACCCATGAAAGACAAAGTTTTTTTTGTTTTGTTTTGTTTTTTTTTAGTTTGATTTTGAGGCAATTATAGTTCCTGAATTGGGAGCATCATCCTATTCCCACCTTATTTGGATTTGGTTTTATTTGGCAAAAGAGTTGTATCATTGACAACGGTGCATTACTCTATCACTTTCTTACCTAGGACTTTTTATAAAAAATGAGATTTTTAAGCTGAATAGAATCATTTTTTAATTCCAGGATTTCTCATTCACATACTAAGAAGTGCTGCTCATCTTTAATGTTCTGGTTCTGTTAAGACCAGAACTTCAGAAAAATTTTAATGACTCTTCCTTTATATCATTATAATAAGAGAGTCACAAAGAATATCAGTGAATTCCATTATTTTTGTTTTCATTCAAAATACAGATGTAAGTAGAGGGTTTGGAGGGTTTTGTGTCTTTGTTTTTGTTTTTGTTTTTGTTTCAGTCAAAGATAGGCCTGACATTATTTTAATAGCTATTTCAAATTCAGTTAAAAGTTTAGTTTGAAAAAAAAAAGTTTAGTTTGAAGAGAAAATATTTGTTTTGAGTGATAATCTACCACAATATTTGGTAGAGAACCATGCTGTAGTAAATAAAAACCATATCAATTAAGAAATATGACCGAATCAAACTAAGATAAAATATTCTACATTATAAAACATAAACTAAATTAGGCAAAATTTATCTACTTACGTACTTTAAAGCAAGGGCAGCTAATATTCTCTGTAGAGAGCACTGAGAGTCATTTGGTCTCTGTAACAACTACTAAATTCTGCTGTTACAGAAACAATATAGCCACAGATATAACATAAAATTAATAAGCATGGATATATGTTCATAAAAATGTATGTACACCGTAATTTGGACTTTATACAATTGTAAATGTGTTGTAAAATATTACTTTCACTTTTCCAACCATTTAAATATGCAAACCTCATTCTTAGCACCTTGGCCGCTCTATATCAGGTGACACACCAGATTTAATAAGGAGGCCTAGCTTTCTGACTCCTGTTTTGGAGAAACAGAAGTAGAAATTTCTGTGATGAAGCTGTTATTAAATATATCTTGAAAACAAATCAGTGTAGCAGTATGCACTCTCTCTCTTTTCTATCTGTCTTCAAAGGGGTTTGAAAAATGTCTGAGCTTGGAAAGTATTACTGAATACATACTTCAATTAGAGTTGCTGGATAATAGGATGCCAGTTAAATTTCAATTTCAGATAAAAATCAAATAAATTTTAGATTTTACATATGACCCAAATATTGCACAGATCACACTTACAGTAAATTTCAAAATTAATTTGGTCTTTTTTTCTACTTCCTAAATCTATCAACTTTACCTGAAACATGTTAATGTAATTGTGTTCTCTACATTTTGTTTGAATCTTGTTCAAAATCAATAGGAAATCTCTGGAATCATTGAAAGGATGAACTGCAAAGAAATTTCAGACATGGAAGATTTTATAGAATTTACATTATTATAAACAAAGCTTGCAAAAAGGAGGTCATTAAAATTTATCCCTATGGGCACCTAGGTGGCTCAGTCAGTTAAGCATCTGCCTTTGGCTTAGGTCATGATCTCCTGGTCCTGGGATGGAGCCCCGCCTGCCTTGGGAATGCGTGCTCAGCAGGGAGTCTGATTCTCCCTCTGTTCCTTCCTCTGCCCCTGCCCATGATTTCTCCATCTAGATCTCAAAGAAAGAAATAAAAAACCTTAAAAAATAAATAAATAAAATAAAATTTATCCCTATAGTAGCAAACAGGGAACTGCAGAGGAACATACAATTAAAGTATGAGAGTCCAGGGGTTCCTGGGTAGCTCAGTGAGTTACGCCTCTGCCTTCGACTCAGGTCATGATCCCAGGGTCCTGGAATGGAGCCCTGTATCGGGCTCTCTGCTCAGCAGGGAGCCTGTTTCCCCTACTCTCTCTCTCTGCCTGCTTCTCTGCCTACTTGTGATTTCTGTCAAATAAATAAATAAAATCTTTTAAAAAATAAAGTATGAGAGTCCAAATAATTAAAATATTTAATTTGAACATCTATAATTGAACTTAGGGAGAATATTTTAATGAAGTTTCTATTTTGAATTGGAATTACTGGAATGAAATGAAATTGAGAGGACCTATGATTTTTTTTTAAAGATTTTATTTATTTATTTGATAGAGATCACAAGTAGACAGAGTGGCGGGCAGAGAGAGAGGAGGAAGCAGGCTCCCTGCTGAGCAGAGAGCTGGATGTGGGGCTCGATCCCAGGCCCCTGGGATCATGACCTGAGCCAAAGGCAGAGGCTTTAACCCACTGAGCCACCAAGGTGCCCCAAGAGAGGACCTATGATTTTATAACATTTATTTATGATACACAATCAAAATAATTACAAATAAAGACAACTTACGTGATGAGTTTTGACTTACAACTATGTATCATTAAGAGAAATGCTTAGCATAAAAGCAAAATTCAGTACCTAGTTAAATATTTAGACTAAAATATTCAATACAAAAATTAGAAAAATATTCTTCATATAGGAAAGATGATAAAGTGTTTTCTCAAAATTACAATGATCCACAATGAAAATTAATAAAAAAGTCAATATTTTTAAGTGCATTAACCATAGAAACTCTGAAAAACACTGTATGTAGGCTATTGAAAGACTAAAATTAGAAGACTACATTGAAAGGAAAATGTACGTTTTTCTGATGTCAACACAAAATATTGAGATAATTTTAGACACAGATATGGCTATGAATCTGAAAACAAATGCACTAATATATAACAAGAATCTGCTTATGTTATTTTAATATACATAATATATGCAATTATTCTAGCTCTCTTAATATACTGATATATATTTTACTTCATGACTAATTTTCATGTCAGGAATAGTCTTTAAAAAGAATTATTTTTCCTAAGAGAATCACTTCATTGATATGCAAATAAATGTTTGAAAATTAGTATAATTATTTTAATGTTTCTTTTACTCTAGAAAAAGTTCTACTTTGAACATTAAATCATATGGCTATCTTAACCTTTATCATACATTCAAGTCCGGTTTAATCTTTACTTTTTCTGTAATGATATCCTTGATCAGGATGGACCAGCTTCTTCTCCACACTACTGCATTCAGAATAATAGATTAATAATTTCATGTGTACAATGCATTTTTTATTAACATATAATATATTATTTGCTTCAGGGGTACAGATCTGTGAGTCATCAGTTTTACACAATTCACAGCACTCACCGAAGCACGTACCCTCCCCACTGTCCATCACCCAGCCATCCCATCCCTCCCCACCCTCCGCTCCAGCAACACTCAGTTTGTCTCCTGAGATTAAGAGTCTCTTATGGTTTGTCTCCTTCCCCAGTCCCATCTTGTTTCATTTTTCCCTCCCTACTCCCCACAACTCCCCCTCTTGCTTCTCAAATTCCTCATATCAGAGAGATAATAGTACAATGTATTTTATATATTCATCTGAATGCCAGTCTGCTCCATGATATTCTTCAGGGTATATTTAATCCATATTTTTATTTCTAGCTTCTAAAATATTACATGCAGTATTTATCAATATATATTTATTGAGTTGAACTTGAGTCATAGTTCTAGAAACAGAGTTAATAAGGTTTGTACTTGCAGTGTAAATTCATTTTCTATTTAAGTTTCAGGTTTAAGAGTATACATCTTTGGTTTTGGTATAATGATGAGCATACATTGTTGGAAATATATTGGATATAATTTTTCTAGCATGTTCCTACATAGAAAAATAAAATACTGGGGTTGGCAAAAATGGTTATATACCTTGAGATAGGCTGCACAGCCCTCCCCAGCCCCAGGCAACAGAAAATAATAGGTGATTTTTCTTTTTTTTAGCTTATCATGTCAAGAAATGGAGATGCCCTTGCTGTAAGCATAGTATATTACATTTATTTATTTAGTGACACTCTACCTGTTTCTGAAATATAGTTGAATCTACTTACTACAAAGATGCTATTTTAAAACTAAAAATTGCATTTGTATTGGCAATATATGTAGTAAGGTAATACAAGTAAAAAAATACTGATAGCATCTTGCTTCGTTGCTTCAGCTAGTGCCTTTCTTATGTGGTTTAATGTTTTCTTCTGTAGTTCATACATATAAAGACAATACAGGAGTTACTGTTGATATTATATGAAATTAGTCTTTGTCCATAACCTTATTTTTTTATGTCTGACTTATAACAAATGCAGAGATTCAGCTGTTTACCATCATCTGGGTGACATGGAGTCATGCTGACATTTAAGCATATATATTACTTGTTAAAAGAGAAGGGAAATTTTAAAGAGAATCAACAAACTAAATTAACCATCTAGTAAGAAAATTTAAGTAAATATAAAAACTTTAAGTAGACCAAGGTACTGGAAACACACAGAAATTAGATATGTTCAAAAACACATCATAAATATTTTACCTCTATGTCTATATAGTTTCTTAGAAATTAATGTTTTAATATATATTTATTTAATGGAAAAGAGTTAAAAAAAGAGTATTATCAATGGAAAAATCTATTTCACATTTATTTAAAAAAACATTTCATTAGTAGCACTTACTGAAATAAATCAGAGCCTGATTACCCAAAGGTAAAAATTAGATATAATAATAGCATTGAGGACTTATGTCCAAGGAATTAGATACATTACATTATGCTACATTGCATTTAGTATTTTCTTTCATTCTCAACCAACCATGTAAATAGGTATTTTTAAATTCTCATTCTGTAGATTATAAAAGAGGCATAAAAGTATTTCTTAAAAGTACAGATTTTAATTTTAGATGCCAGAACTTGATTCTAGTCTTTCAAATGCATGCGATGCTTTATCGCTTCAAGATAAGAAGCTAAAATTTTAATTGGATATATTGAGATTAACTAGCTATATACTGAAGGAATCCAAATTCTCTTGATTCATCCTACAGGATAGAAACTAAATTGGCTTTTTCTTTAAAGCACTATGAGGGCATTTTGTTGTTATTGTTCATTCTTAACTATGTAGCTGCTTTCATGTCCTATTATGATTTCTTCAGGTCCTTTGTATACTAATATATAGCAATAATTTTGCATATTGTCAGATTTGTACTTTATCAAGTAAAGCTGACTTTAAATTGAAATATATAAAATTAAGCTCCAAGTTTCATTTTCCCTGTCTAAAACATTCATTCCTTCAAATATTTTAATAAAAATGATTCCTACTAAACCTCTTGGGCTGGATATTTTAAAAAAGAGATCAGATGCACCATTATTGTGTGAGGTCCATAGAGAAAAGCCTTTCTTGGCTTGATTACTTCTCTTCTGCCCTGTATATGTGTGACCCTAAGGATATAATAAATAATATTAACAATTTCCTTTCTGTATTCTGAGGGTTCACATCCCAAAATTATACTTGGAAATAAATGTATGCGATTTTAGGAAGAAATATACATATTTTTTTCTATTCCATGTGACTGTAAAAAATAAATTAATTCATCTACTATCAGCATAATGGGCAATCATGATAATTAGAATGTGTGTCAATTTTATTTCAAAGTTAATCTAAGGCATTTTTAGATAAGAAAAAAGTCTTTGAAACACTGTGTGTTTTGGGGTAAAAAGCACAGCAAAACTTTATGTATAAATTATGGCTTTTTTAAGTTTGTAACTACTCAATTTTTACAGAGCTGTAACTCTATCTAGGCATATACTTGGTGAATATACTAATTGCTCCCATCACGGATTAGCTACGTATATAAATGTGTACATTAACCATCATCTCACAAATTCCTTGAGGAGATTTCATTAATTGTTGAATCTGTCACCAGCTCCTCACAGAGTGTCTCATATACAATGGAAGTGAAATATCTATGGTTTTGAAATAAACTTTTGACAAATTAATAGAATAGTCTTTTCCTTAATTTCCTTAATTCCTACTGTGTCTTTGTCTCTTCATTTCATATAAGTCTAACAAAAACATTTCAATAAATTCACTGATTCTGGAATAAGTTAAGAAGCATTCTCTGAAAAGGCAAAGATTATTTGTGTCCTCTTATTCAATATAATGATAAAGGTTAACAGCAAACATTTTTCAGTTGGTATGTTAGTATTATATAATTTGTTAATATTTGTGCCTTATTTTATGAGTTATCATAAAAATTTTTGTCATAAAATTTTTACAATTTTAAGTTGTCATAAAATTTTATGTCAAAAAATTTTGACATAAAAAAGTTTGTCATAAGATTTTTTGTCATTAAATAATTTTAGGTCTACTTTAAGTCTTCAAGTTAAATGCCAATTGGTGGTAGAAAGTTAGATTCAATAAGTAATCCTGTAAATGGTATTTTTGTTCTTTCTTGCTATTTTAAAATCATAGCAAATCAGTAAAAAGAAAATATTTCTCATAGGAAGATAAGAAAAGTTAGATCTGTTCATGTTCTCAGAGCTACTGCTTTCCTGAAGACAGGTACATGTTTCCTTCTCTGAGGAAGCCATCCAATAATTTTAAATTCCATGAGACCTAACAGCATAGCTCCATTATTTATTGTTACAATAACAACTAATAATAAAGTATCTATCTAGTACATTTCATTCTGTCATCCCAAGAAACTAATTGCACAGAATCCTCTTAATTGCATACTTTTGGGTTAGCATTGGATATAAGAAACAGTTTTGTTCATGATTTGGAAGGCTAAGTGAAGCTGCAGCCATCTTTTTGCATAGAGAAGGTAAATGCATGGCAAAAGGCACTACTGCAGATCCTTGTGACCTATGTCCCAGCTGTGCTTACTGGCAACACGAGAACAGGTGGCAGGTGGATCCACAGCTCCACCAACTTCTACCAGATCTTAAGCTTCTCTGATTTGTGCGCCAAGAGTTGATAAAGCACCAACTTTGCCCACAAGACATCCTAGTCATCAAAATTGAGGCTTGGAAGAAGTGACATTACATTGAAGCTTCCATTGTGTCTTTATAGTTTCACTACATCCTTGCAGCCTTTCAGTGGAGCCTTCTAGTTAGTGCTTGCTTTTCCTATTAGCTTCCAATTTCTGCCCCTGACAGCCTGATTGGTACCAGAAAGAGAAATGCAGCCCAATACATTCTCTTTAACCAGATCCTAACATTAGGTAGTCAAATCTCTATCATAAATATTTGATTATTTATTTATTTTTTATTATTTATAAATCTAGTGTTCTGGTTGAGCCAGCACTGATACAGCTTAATACTATTTTAAACTTTTTTTTTTTAAGATTTCATTTATTTATTTCCTTACTTATTTCAGAGAGAGAGGGAGGAAGAGCACAAGCAGGGGAAGCAGCAAGGGGAGACAGAAAAGCAGGCTCCTACCAAGCAGGGATCCTGATGTGGGGCTTCATCCCAGGACTCTGGGATCATGACCTGAGCCAAAGGCAGATGCCTAACTGAATGAGCCACCAAGGTGTCCCAAAACTTCTAATAAATATTATATTAATGAAGAAATCCTTCAGATGATCTTTGTATCTCTAATGTCTAGAATGAAGATTGTCACGAAGTATAAGCTCAGAAATTTTTTTGAATAAATGTAAAATAATAAGTGATTGACTTAATCAATCAAAGCCCCCAAAAAACACATTAATTGGAAAAACACATTAAGGTGGGAAGCAGGGACCTTGGAGAGGACTGCCATGATTTATTTCTATATAAAAATCTCTAAAGAGATTTTCAGGCATATAATATAAGAAGATTATGAAATACTGGGTTGGGAAAAGATGGTTATTCAAAGAGTGGAATTATTATTCACTATACTATCTGTCTATTTTGCTCATTTATTTATGAAAGAATTAGTAAAAGAAATACTTAAGGCTAAATATTATATTATTTGATGTATTATTAAATACATTAAGTGATGGACACAGTTGGAGGCTCTCAAAGAACCACTGACTTTTCTGAATAACTGTCAATAAACTAATTATAAAAGCACGGAAAGCTGTGTTAAAACCTTAGAGATGGTACTTTATCTATATAGAAGTTATGCTTAAATGAATCATATTAAAAACATTGAAGCAAAGTTTCAGATCACAGTAATCTTTTCCTTGATATTTCTTTCAAAATGTATTCAAATGCATCAAAAGATAGTGCTGGAAAACACTAATAAATGTTCACCCTACACTAATGAACACATCAGATTGTGGAAAGTTCTAAAATCCTCTTTATAGAAACAAGTTTTTTTTTTTAAGATTTTCTTTATTTATTTGACAGAGAGAGAGAGAGAGAGAGAGAGGGAACAGAAGCAGGGGGAGTGGGAGAGGGAGAAGCTGGCCTCCCGCCAAGTAAGGCACCTAATGTAGCCCTTGATCCTAGTACCCTGGAATCAGGACCTGAGCCGAAGGCAGACTGGGCTACCCAGGCACCCCAGAAATAAGTATTTTAGATATTGGGATAAGAAGAAATCTGGATAACATTTGTAAAGTATTGTGTTTCTATGATAATTTTGATCTTGAAAAGATTGTGAAAGGAACATATCTTACATGAAAATAAGCTTGCCATGATAAGAACCATACTACTTTCTCCAAGTATATGAATTGTGCACACATAGTGTCAACTTGTCATTGTTTGGTATCCAAATTGCCAATTTAATGAATTTGTGAAACAAATATATTTTTTTCATTATCAAGCAAACCTAATTTCTAACAGAGAAGTTTAGATGAAAGATTTTAAGGTAAATCAATTGTTTAAAAAAATTTTCAACACAAGATACACTCACACACACACATACACACACACACAAATACACTTCATAGTCCACATTTCCTCTCTGCAGAGAAGGCCTGATGTCTCAAGAAGTGACCTTGCTTAATATCATGGGAAAATGTCATAAAATGTTTAAACCATTTACAACCCATTAACCCAAGTAAAAGCATTTACATATCAGAGTAAGAGGTATCTCAGGCTACTTGCAGGAGTCCCCTCATTCCCAAGAGCCTCCCACAGCTAGAGAGAAAATGCAATTCTGTGAAGATAAGTATGGGAGCAGCTCTATAATTTGTGGGACCCAGTCCAAAATGAAAAGATGGCACCCTTGTTCAGTATTATTAAGGATCTCAAGACCATAATTCTAGAGGATTAAACCAAGTGCAGAGTCCTCCTAAGAACACAGTATCCTGAGACTCCACAGGTCATAAACCCATGATTCATCCATGCACAAGTATCTTGTTCCCTATAGTCTTTTCTCTACACATTTTTTAAAAAACTGTAATACTACTATACAAAATAAGAGAAAAATGCTGTGATTTGCCGTCATTTTAGATTCAATTTTAGTCAATAATATGCACTGTAATATTTTCTTCATTTAGAACAATTCCTCAATTGTATCTTAGGATATTGTAGGCTACACAAATCTTCTTTGATGCTTGGGTTTGGAACAAGATTTAAATGTGTGTCATCTACCATCATAAAAAAGTCAAAAATTAAGCTAAATAACTACATTATTCATCTTTCACTGTTAACATATAAATTATAGTCATAATTATGTCCCATGTTTGATTACAAAGAAACCAAGAAATAAGTGCCAATTCTATATTCTATGAGGCATAAAAATCCCAGAATTTTGACTTCTCACAACTCTAAATAATCCAGAAGAAAAACCCATTCAAACAGCACACTGTCTCCTTTCATACTTTTAATACCTTTATACTGCTAGCTATATAAAGGAGACTATATTAGTAACAACAACTAGACCCCTTGCCTTTTTTACATAGTACTACATATAGTATTAATGGCAAATAAATCTATCTCAACTATTTTAAATACAACTAATTTTAAGAAACATGAATAGTTTGATTCTTTTTCATATTAAATTATATAATCTTATTTAAATAATGGAAAAGAACAATTAAGGGAGGATTAAAAAGGAACATGCTGTTCTAAGATTAACATTGATAAAGTATTTAATATGTTTCCTCAATTTTTTTAAATTTAAAAATTATTTAATAATTTTTGCTATAATCATTTTTATATCTTTCAGCATATATTTGAAATATTTCCATACTTTGAACTCATTAAAGACATGTAACAATGAAATAATCTTGGTAAGATGTAAGTAATTCAATTCTTTTTGGTACAATAATGGACTTCATTGCTTTAGGTTCTGAAATGTACTTGCAAGTAGTCATTCAACATGTCTTAAACAGTAGTGAAATCATCTTACTAGGTAAAGTAAAAGACAGAGAAATAATAAAAACAACAAACCCTGCTTTTTAACTGAAAAGTGATAATGGGTTAGATATAATTAATTAAGTCTCCTGAAATGTGACCCAGTGGCAGAAAATCTATTAGCAATTTTTAATTAGTTAAGGCATTTCTTTGTCCATACTACAAAAAACATAATAACAACAGTGTGGAATACCAAATTTTAAACAGCTGTTAAAATTTGCATCAACCTCATTAGAAAAGCTTCAAGAAGGTTCCCCACAGATTTTATGGTTGTACAAGTGACAATGAAATCCTTGAGTTAGTGTAACTCCCAAAAGTAAATTTGATAGGAAGTTATCTATATTTCACAAAGCAAAAATAACATGTCCACCTAGCTCTTCAAAAATGAATATAAAGGGTGCCTGGGTGGCTCACTTGGTTAAGCAGCTGCTTTAGGCTCAGGTCCTAATCTCATGGTCTGGGATCCAGCTACCCATCAGGCTTCCTGCTCAGCAGGGAGTCTGCTTCTCCTTCTGCCTCTGTCCCCCCAACTTGTACTCTCTCTCTCTCTTAAATAAATAAATAAAATCTTTATAAAATGAATGTAGTGATATGTACATGGAGGGAACATTTTCACTTTTCACAATTCTAATAGAAAGAAAAAACCCAACTAGGGGCACCTGGGTGGTTCAGTCCATTAAGTGGCTGCCTTCAGCTCAGGTCGTGATCCCAGAGTCCCAAGAGCAAGCCCCATATTGGGCTCCTTGCTCAGTGGAAAATCTGCTTCTGCCCCTGCCACTCTTGTGTTCTCCCTCACTCTCTTTCTCTCTCCAATAAATAAAGAAAATACTAAAAAAAAAAAAAAAAAAAAAAAAAAAAAAAAAAAAAAAAAAAAAAAAAAAAAAAAAAAAAAAAAAAAAAAAAAAAAAGAAGAAGAAGAAGAAGAAGAAGAAAGAAAAGAAAAACCCAACTAAACAGCACATTAAACTTTTCCCTCTGTTCCTCCATTACCTTCATAATGATAGTTATTAAGTAGGTTGAGTTAGTTACAAAAACTAGATCTCTTGACATTATACAGAATATTGTCTATATTACATGCATTTGGCAAGTATGTCCAGTATCAATGTCAACAGCAACATACCAGTGTTCTAGGAAAGCAGGAGAATCACAACTACAAAAGAACCCTGAAAATACAGTTTTTTTCACTTAATCTTTCATTTAGTGCTCCTTGATCATTTACCAATAAGGGTGACTATTCAAAATTCATTTCCCATTCCCAGCTTAAAATTCACCATGGGTTTCTAATGTCTTCACAATAAAAACTGAACTCTTATTCAGGGCCTCTAAAGGCCCTTCTGTAAGTCATGGCTCTTGCCATCCTTGTGTCTGTATATATCTATATATGTCCTCTTCATAGAATTCCTCAAAATCACTTCTTACTATTAGGTATTTCACTTTTATGCTTTTCTTCGTATGTTCCCACTTATTTCCTTTCATCTAAAAGCTCGAAAGTCCTTCTAGACCTATGATTGTTTCTAAGTAAAGTAGAAACCTTTTGGTTATGGTTATGGTTATTTGGACAATTTTCAACTTCCTGCCATTGCACTGCATCCTCTTTCTGCACAGTCTTGATGGAAAAGTGAACCGACCTGGCAGCTAAAATTTCTTCCATCAACTTCCAGCTCTGAACTAGATCCCATTCTGCTCTAACTTGATAGAGATAACCCTGGAACCAGAGAAATTATGAAACTCTTTATAAACAATAAACTTAAGGCTTAAAATGGTCTTTTACTTGAAGCAGTCTAACAGAGATACTCTTAAGGCTTTCTTATGGCCCCCCTTCTTAGCAACGTCCAGTTTGATTTTGCTCTTAAACTTCTCTCTTATGTAGCCAAAAGCTCTGCTTTTTTTTTTTTTTTTTTCTCCCCGGTGGGACACTTAAATTGTGAAATTGCAAAAAAGCTGTCAGTATTGATTTCCAAAGGAAAACATAGATTGACATAGAATAACTGCATTGTTAAACTAATAAAGGATAAATGAATAGATGTTACGATAAATGAAATTATAATACACAGTTCTAAAATTATAATTTGAATAAAACTATATATTTTTACAAAGGTGAAAAAGAAGGAAAGCATAATGAAAGAAAGAAGGAACAAATGGAAGGAAGGAATGAAGGAAGGAAAGTAGCAAGTATGATTATTCAAGAAGAAAAAGATCCCATGATACTGCCTTTTTTCCTTCTTATCAACACACTGAGAACTTGTCTT
Source organism: Mellivora capensis (assembly GCA_004024625.1). NCBI lineage: Eukaryota > Metazoa > Chordata > Mammalia > Carnivora > Mustelidae > Mellivora > Mellivora capensis. The sequence goes on from PISX010022082.1 coordinate 24,014, forward strand.
TGTAAACAGAAATAACAGGATTTAAAATACAAATGATTTATGAGAAAGCTTGAACACCAATAAAATGTAAACCAAAAAGACCTTAATCCTGAGAAAAACAAAATATTTCAGACTTTTATTTTATGAGACTATGAATATATACCTCAGCTAATTGAAGAAAATCTCTGTCTGACTCCTGTCTCCCAAAAGGAGTAGGGTCTGTTTTGTGACTTTCTGTACTGTAATACCTTGCCATTCTTTATAAGCTTAATTCAGATTTTTATTTTTCTGATGAAACAGACAGAAATATGTGCCGATATATGGAAGTAGGCTGTGCTAAAAAGTTTAATGTAGATTTATGTAAACTCCTTATTATCGAATACTATTGTAGATTGGTGTCTGAGGACCATTCTAAAGCAGTTCTTTTGGGGTGAACATTTTTAACTTCAAAGGCAGCACCTAGAGGACTGTGTGACATTGATTTTCTGAAAAAGGATTTGAACATAAATTTTGAGTAAAACCATAATTTTAAAAAGTATTCTGTAGATGATGTAATTATAATTTTAAAAATGTTTTGTAGCAATATTGGATGAAATGAAATACCATTTTTTCTTTTTGCATTTTTTTCTTTGGCATAAGTAACACTGCTGCCAAACCTAGCACTTCTTAGAGTAATGGGGAGGCATTAAGTGACTCTTGCCTTCCAAAGTACAGATACAAAATGTGGATGGTATCAGTACAACTAAGACTACTTTTTAAGTGGCTTCTGGGTCAAGGACATAAGGCTAGTTCAGATACTTTAGATCAACAAAGTACATATGTATCCAAAGAAGATCCTAAAATGTACTTATCTACTAAAGTGTGTTCTAAACAAGGATTGCTTTCAAAGGCAATTCTGTTTCTAAAGTTTATTGATATTTTTATCACCATTTCATTTCTACAACACAGAGTTCATTTCTGGCAACGTTATACACTGACCAAATGAGAAAATATTTTAGTATATATTTTAAATACAATAAAAATACATTCATCATTAGTTAATTTTAGTCAATAAAGAGTTAAGTTTCAAATTAAAACCTCTGTAGATCAGTATATAATGGCCTAGAATTTAAATACCATGTAAGAACCCAGGTATAATTATGAAACAGATTTCTAATATTATCTCAGGAATTACAAGCATGTTAAATGAGTCATTAAATTAGACACAGAGAAATAGAGATATAAATATTGAAGCAATAATTTCTTCTGCAGAGTTGTCAAATGAGTATCCCTACAGAACAGATTTCTATCACTAGTGCTCCATCATTTTCTCTAGGGTTGTGGGTCCTGCCTAACACTTGCTTTTTCACTTGGGCCATATTTTTTATCACTTATTACAATGAAAAGAGAAATAATGAATAACAAAAAATTATAGTTTATTTTAAGTCTTCTGAAACAACTGGATATACAATTTATATTTCAGCTGATGGTTGACATTTAATGTGTGTATTTGTGGTGAACATAGTAACAAGAATATATTATAAGATGTTTTGTGGTTAGAATCTGCTTATATAAATAAATAGTATTTATTTTCTGACAAATTGTTAGTTAATTTCATATGTTTATTAATTCTCACTCAGAAGGTAATACTTTATGTATTTACAATATTGAGGTGAGACAGAGTGTTTATCATACAACTATCTCCATAAATGCCCTTCAAATTCAAAGAATTAAGTCTTAAAATTACAATTTGCAGGTAATTTTTAAAAGAATCCAGTCTGTGGGGATGCCTGGGTTAAGTACCTGCCTTCAGCTCAGGTCATGATTCCAGGGTCCTGGGATCAAGCCCACATCCAGCTCCCAGCTCAGTGGGAAGTCTGTTCTCTCTCTGCCCCTCCCCCTGCCCATGCATGTTCACTCTGTAGTAAAGAAACAAATTCCTTAAAAAAAAAAAAAAGACCCCCATTCTATTTTTCTGTTTGTTAGGTTTTGTTCCCTAATCCAACATACAGAGAGTGAAGGACATTATCATTGATAGTTAATAGATAAAAAACAGGTTTCTCAAATTGTTTTTCAAATATATTCATTACTGATCTCCTTAATTTCATAGCTATGTCTGTGTTTTCAATTAAAATTGAATTGAATAAGAATATTTGAATGCCAATCTAGTAGACATTACTTTAAAGTGAAAGCCTGAGGGATTAAATAATTTCTTTTAAGGACAAAGGAGAGAAGGAAAAAGAAGAAGAAAACTACTATATAATCTTTATGAGGCGTTAGCATTTTGCTTGTATGAGAGGCAGTGATGTGTGGGGTTAAGAGTACAGCCTCTGATATGAGACTTTATATGCCTCTTCCTAGCTATGTGAACTTTGACTCTTCTTTTAAACTCTTTGACCTAATTTTTTCTCTTATACAACAACATGCTCATATAAACAGCTCATGGAGTTATGGTGAAAAGTATATACACCTGCATCTAGGTGAAGAATTTAGAACAGGACATGATACATACGAGGCATTCTGTAAATATCAGCTATTGATAGTATGCATGTTTTACTTTGTGTGTAAATAGCTAAAATACTTGAGTATGAAATATCTAAACTTGATTATTTAATCTGGCTAATGCTATCATCCTATTGATATAAACAAATTGTACGTCACAAAAGTATTGCTACAAATTGCAAAAGTATGTATACATTTTCTGGGATAACAGATAAACTCCTGGGTATCACTCAAGACATTCTGTTAGTTATAGTCACTAGCATAGATTAGGTTTCGTGCTTGCTTTTAATAAGCACTACAGTAACATTTTGAATTGATTGATTAGCTTATGATTGAAGAACTGGAAAATTTACTATCTTAATTCAACTTTCCTGTTTTATTTAATTAATTTATTTATTTTATTTGACAGAATGAGAGAGAGAGAGCACAAGCAGGGAGAGCAGCAGGCAGAGGGAGAGGGAGGAAGCAGGCTCCCCGCCAAGCACAGAGCTCGATGTGGGGCTCAACCCCAGGACTCCAGGATGATGACCTGAGCCGAAGGCAGACGCCTAACCGACTGATGCACCCAGGCACCCCTCTTCACTGTTTTATTTTTTATTTTTTTAAAGATTTTATTTATTTATTTCAGAGAGAGAGTGAGAGAGAGCATGAGAGGGGAGAAGGTCAGAGGGAGAAGCAAACTCCTTGTGGAGCTGGAGCCTGATGTGGGGCTCAATCCCAGGACTCCAGGATCATGACCTGAGCCAGAGGCAGTGGCTTAACCAACTGAGCCACCCAGGAATCCCCTCTTCACTGTTTTAAAGCAAGATAGACTCTAAGAAGTATATTTCATTAGTCCAGAATTCTGAATATCTGCAAGCTGTTGCATATGAAGTCTGAAATAAAGTATGTTCTCCTTGTGTGTAAATGTAACATACAAAAAATAACTTTAATAATAGGCACGATCAAGTGCTTGTCATGCAACAAATGCCTTACATATACGACCTTTATAAAGCTCTACAAAAGATATATCATTATCTATACTCTTTTAATGGCTCAGAAAAATAAATTTCAGAAAGATGAAGGGATTTCCCTAAAGCAAAAGCTAGAAACTGAGTATTTGGGATCTGAACTGTGCAACCTTTACATTTCCTTTAAAAGATAACATTGAAGAGTCTTTGTTTTTTGGGACAAAATTTGGTGAGAATTTGGGCAACTGTAGAAAATTATAAGCATAATTGGAGGAAAATATAATGCTTTATCATGAATTTGGGGGGAATAAAAATCCATAATAATAAGTCTTTAGAATATACCTTTTGTTCCCTATGATTTTTTTAGAATTTCAACTTAAAATATTTTAAAATATACTTTTTAATCTGTTACATTTTTGGCATAGCACTCTTTTCCTTGTTTTTGATATTTATTGATTAAATTTAATAAGTTTACATAAACATAGTTATTTTTAAGCAAGATTTTAGGCTTTTGCTTTCAAAAGACTTTCCATGGTTAAAAATTTTATATATATGGCCCATTCTAAAAAACATATTGTGGTTTTTTTTGTGTGTGTGTGTGTGTGTGTTTTTAAATCTAAATCACATAAATATGCATAGATACTTAACATACTTACAGAAACTTTATCCAAAATATATACTATATCATATGCAATAGAAATAAAGAAATATCATATATATGTATGTGTTTTTCTATTTCAATTATTAGCTATCAGGCTGACCAAGCACCTTAAAAGTATACAAACTTGTTTATTTAGGGAGGTTTTTTTTCATAGTCTGTAACTTTAGTATTACCTTTATTCATAAATACCTTCACAGTTGCAAATGGCTTTACAAGAAATACCTTTATTTTTCAACCTAGAACTAAAATGAATCACACCACTTCGTGACCCTGGGTCACTCAGATGCTATATTTTGTATATTAGATTCCTTTTTTATATTATGTATTTATACATAGCATTTTTGTTGGTAGGAACTGAATGTAAAAGTTAAGATGTAAATATTTGCTAAATTCTTACTTTGGATTATATTACTAGATTTTTTAAAAATCTGTGTATTTTTCATGAAAAGGTGCTCAGCATCATTCAGCATCAGGAAAATACAAATCAAAACTACAATGAGATACCACCTCACACCAGTCAGAATGGCTAAAATTAACAAGTCAGGAAATGACAGATATTGGTGAAGATGTGGAGAAAGGAGAATTCTCCTACACTGTTGGTGGGAATGCAAGCTGCTGCAGCCACTCTGGAAAATAGCATGGAGGTACCTCAAAAAGTTGAGAATTGAGCTACCCTATGACCCAGCAATAGCACTACTGGGTATTTACCCTAAAGATACAAATGTAGTGATCCGAAGGGGTACGTGCACCCGAATGTTTATAGCAGCAATGTCCACAATAGCCAAACTATGGAAAGAACCTAGATGTCCATCAACAGATGAATGGATAAAGAAGATGAGAGGTGGTATGTGTATACACACACACACACACACACACATACACACACGCACAATGGAATACTATGTAGCCATCAAAAGAAATGAAATCTTGCCATTTGCAATGACATGGATGGAAATAGAGGGTATTATGCTTAGTGAAATAAGTCAACCAGAGAAAGATAATTATCTTATGATCTCTCTGATATGAAGAATTTGAGAGGCAGGGCGGGGGTGGGGTTTGGGGGGTAGGGAAGGAAAAAAATGAAACAATATAGGATTGGGAGGGAGGAGGGAGACAAACCATAAGAGACTCTTAATCTCACAAAACAAACTGAGGGTTGCTGCGGGGAGGAGGGTGAGGGAGAAGGGTGGTTGGGTTATGGACACTGGGAAGGGTATGGGCTATGGTGAGTGCTGTGAAATGTGTAAGCCTGACCACTCACAGACCTGTACCCATGGGGCAAAAAATACATTATATGTTAATAAAAATAATTAATTAAAAAATTCTGTGTATTTTTAAAAGTGTGAATTCTATAAAAGTAGGATTTTTCTATATAAACATAAATCTCTACATATACACATCTCTTATATAGACATATATATATGCATGTGTGTATATATATGCAAATGCATAAATTTTCTACATAATGATACATAGATATTTATTTGTATTGATATAATGTTTTCTTTCTTCTGCTACATTTTTGCCAGTTACATGATCTGCTTGATTTTTCCCTCAGAAATAAATAATCACAAACTCACGAAAACCAACAAAAATAGTAGGCAAGGTTTAGACAGTCTTTGAAACAATACACTGATAATTTATATTGTGAACCAATTGAACTAATTCATAAAACAACTAATCTTATTAAAATTAATGGCCAAGGGGTACCTGGGTGGCTCAGTGGGTTAAAGCCTCTGCCTTCGGCTCAGGTCATGATCCCAGGGTCCTGGGATCAAGCCCCATTGGGCTCTTTGCTCAGCAGGAAGCCTGCTTCCTCCTCTCTCTCTGCCTGCTTGTGATCTATGTCAAATAAATAAATTTAAAAAAATCTAAAAAAAAATTAATGGCTAATTCAATGAACAACAAAGAAATTCAAGCTGACATCATCAAACAGTGCTGTATAGTTGCTTTGACACTAGTTGGCCATAATAAGACATGATGTATCACAAAAGAGGTCTGTACAATTAATTGCTATTTTCAGTGGCAATTTTGAGGAATTTAAAATTTATTGTTATTTTATATTTTATTTCATTTATTTGACAGAGAGAGAGATCACAAGTAGGCAGAGAGGAAGTCAGAGAGGGGGGGAAGCAGGCACTCTGACTAGCAGAGAGCCCGATGCGGGAGAGGGTTTTTTTTTAAGATTATTTATTTATTTATTTGACAGAGAGATAGAGAAAGAGCAGCAGTAGGCAGAGCAGCAGGTAGAAGGAGAGGGAGAAGCAGGCTCTCTGCTGAGCAGGAAGACCAATGTGGGGCTTGATCCCAGAACCCTGAGATCATGACCGGAGCCGAAGGCAGACGCTTAACCAACTGAGCCACCCAGGCGCTCCCCCTCTCTTTCACTTTAACCTCAGCAATTTCACCATCTGATGAACCATAGTCTCCTGTCCAGCAAGGTCTAGATCTCAGCCCAGGAGTTGGGGGTAATCTTCACTGAGTAGTTTATCTCAGATCTAGGAGTAGTGGCTGCTCTTTTTATCTATTACTGTACAGTATGATCTGTATTTGTTGTTTACCAATCCTTCATTACTCTTTTTGAAATAGGTAATAATCTTGTGGTGGCTCTAGAGAGATGAAGAATCAAGACTGGGTTTTCCTTTTTCTGTTTTAATGGGATGGAACTATATACTTTGGGGAATATTTCATTGTAGAAGGAAAATCAATGGCACATGAAAGAGAAAGAAGAAGCAATATTCTTGAGTTGTCAGGGGATATAAGTAAGCTCTTTTGAATAAGATTAGGGTTGTCCCTCGCTAAGGCACTGAGTATTTTTCCACAATAGCAAAACGGAAGGCAGTAGGTAGGCATAGTGAAGCTGGTAGGTGGGTATGATGTTAAAACCTGAACAGGTTCCCTTCTCATTACATTTAATTCATGGGTAAGAGAGGAAATAAGGCCAACATCTGAGAACAGGAGAATACAGTATATAGTGTAAATTTGAGGAGAACGGAGAAAGTATGTAGTATTTTAGCAGAAGAATCAGAGAGTACTTAGAAAAGGGAAATATGTAATGATGCATTGTGGACCCACTTGTGCTATGCAAATCATGAATTTAGCGTGGACTGGTTAGCAGAGTTGTTAGTATGTAGTGTAAATTTTACATTCAGTTGCAGTTATGCAGACTGGGGCTGTATTTTTAAGAACATAAAGTTACATGATTGAGAAACAAGGAATTTGTGTTAGTATGAATGCCAATGAATGATAAATGCTTGATCATGAAATTCCAACTGAGGAAGGAGAGAGGTGAAGACATGATTGGGTAGAAGACAATGAAAAGTGGCTGGATTCAAGGGTCAATGTGCTTGGACGTTTGGGGTAGTGTTAGAGTTGGGAAATCAGAGATCATGACCTGGAAATGCCCAAGGTGGTATTTGAAAATGCAGTGTTTGAAACTGGTTATAAAAATGTTGTAATTTAATGATAGTGAAAAAGCCCAAGTCACATTTGTAAAACTTAGATTTAAAAAGGTGCAAAAAGTAACTTGAAGCAAGTGGAGTTCTAGTTTATTGGAATTATCATCTCTATGGATGATACATGGTGATCCTTGAAAACAGAGAGACTGATTCAGTAAATTAAGATAAAATAATGCATGTGAAATTGTATTTTTTTTTTTAATTTCCTGAGCTAGTTGAGAGTTTCGGTTGCATACTGACTTGATAAATTAATATATTTATATGCCACAAAAATCCGTCAGAATTTAGAATGCACACTAAAAAGGCAATTTTTCTTTTCTGTTCACTGAATAGCCAAATATTATTGATGAGAGTCAGGTAAGGTTTCCCCAGTACAGATATAAATACATAACACTATTTGACAAATGTTACTATTTCATCATAAAAGATCAGTCAATTAAAATAAAAAACTTTTTTTTTTTTTTTTCAGGGATACCTGGGTGGCTCAGTCATTAAGCGGTTGCCTTTGGTTCAAGTCATGATCCTGAGGTCCTGGGATCAAGCCCCACATCGGGCTCCCTGCTCAATGGGGAGCCTGCTTCTCCCTCTCCCATTTCCCTTGCTTGTGTTCCCTCTCTCACTATATCTATCACTATATCTCTCTCTGTCAAATAAATAAAATCTTATAAATAAATAAAGGCTTTTTTTTAATCTCATAAACTTATTTAAATGAATATGGCATGTAGAGGTAATAAGGCAAGTTGGCAAATGTTAGGAATTATAACCTGGTTATCAGAATCTTTAACCCATTCT